>JBBJLS010071039.1:0-11400 GCA_037577275.1 Bryconaethiops microstoma | reverse complement strand
ATGGATGGATGGAGGGATGGATGGATGGATGGATGGATGGATGGATGGATGGATGGATGGATGGATGGATGGATGGAGGATTGGATGGATGGGTGGATGAAGGGATGACTGTGAGAATGAAAGGATGGGTGGTTGGATGGATGGATAGATGGATGGTTGGATGGATGGATGGATGGAGGGATGGCTGGATAGATGGCTGGATGGATGGATTAATGGGGAGATGGCTGGATAGATAGCTGGATGGATGGATTGATGGGGAGATGGCTGGATAGATGGCTGGATGGATGGATTGATAGATAAATGGATTCTTGCCATTGCTTTGATCTAAACAACCAGAAAGCAGGCTGCCAATGTAAATGCAATTAATTGTGTGACTCTGTTAAATAGTGTCCAGTTACACTGGAATGTAATGACAATGCTATAGGAATAAATTGCAAACACAACTATAGCAGAAATACTACTAAGTGTGCAAAACAATTGGGATAAATCTAAAAAATGAGTTTTCTTTGGCGACTGTTTTGCCATATAATGTTCTGCATGCACCTCTCCATCATGAGTTGACTGTAAAAATAGTTTTTTTAAAATCGTAAGACAATGTCTCAAGCATCATGCGAGTCCTGGACTTGCACAATTCAACAGTGTCTTTTCAGACATAGACTAGGAACTGCATCCTCAGCATACATTAGTTACATGCTGATTAGATTAGGACCAACATCTAAATGAGATCTTTACGGTTAATATGTCTGCATCAAGAAACCAACAAAATTCACTGAGAATCAGCTAAACCCAGCCAGCCGGCTGAAAGTGAGCCTGGCGCTCGAGGCTACAGACTGATGGCAAATGCGAAGGCCAGCAGCTCGGACAATTTACGAACCCCAAACAAGGGCGCGGAAAAATCAATGATACCGCAGCCCTCCACATCTCCACATCATCTGCGGATTTGGGCCTTTATGGCTGTGCACATAGATCACAGATCAAGCTTTGTCTCCTCTAACTGACCTCTTCAGACACTTTCCAGCTGGAGTTGCCTACACAGCCAGGTGTATTTGATCCTAAACTGCATATGCAAATCTGTTCTGATATACAATTAAAAAGAGAGTGGGACTTTTGTAAAATGCATTCATGAACTGACTGGATAAAAAGTAAAAAGAGAGTATATTACATTCAGTACTGTCATCATAATTCTGGATGCTTTAAACCACATGGTCTAACTTGGGCAAATAGCAGCATTAAGTGGACAAGAGGGCAAATACATTTCAACATATCATCAGACTACAAACTGCAAAAAGAATGTAGTTTCACTACATGTAGTTTCACAGCTTCACTAAATATTTATTTGCATTTATTTTCTGCATAATTCAGTGGCTGAGTAAAAAAAACGGACTTTGCTTTGGTATTTTGCCTTATAATGTCCTGTATGCACATCTCCACTTTAAATACATATTTTTTTAAATGGTAAAGCAATGTCTCAAGCATCATGCAGTGTATTAGTAATCATCTATCCTGAAGAACTTGATCATTAGATGATGGCCCGGAGCAGATAATGAACTGGTGATGCGGGTGGACCACAGGACTGGGGTTGGAGTACTACTGCACAGTCTGGACTTGATTGCATGGACAAAGAGTAACCAGCAGGGGTCACTGTCGCACCAGTGCAGATAGGTATTTCTATAGGACTCTCTCTCTCTCTCTCTCTCTCTTTCTCTCGCTCTCTCTCTCTCTACATATGTGTGTGTGTGTGTGTGTGTGTGTGTGTTTGTGTGTGTATAGAAAGCGGGAGAGAGATAGATAGATCGACAGAGAGAGAGAGACAATGGGAGAGAGAGAGAGAATATTTTGCAGGCTATGTGAGATACTACATTACTCTGTGCTTGTAAAGAGTCTTTTATTTGAGCCTGCATGATTATTTAATCTTTTAAATCTGTGTGTGTATGTGTGTGTGTGTGTGTGTGTGTCTGTGTGTGAACTGCACACTGCACACATTTTTATGGATCAGATCAGAGGGGCACATGTGCAACAATACTCTTTCGCTCGCTCTCTCTCTCTCTTCCTCTCTCTCTCTCTCTCTCTCTCTCTCTCTCTCTCTCTCTCTGCCTGTATCTCTCTCTTTTCCACTCTCTCCATCTGTTTCTCTCTCTCTCCATGTCTGTCTGTCTGTCTCTCTCTTTCTCTTTCTCGCTCTCTCTATTGCCTACTACAGCTGACCACAGTATTACTGCTCCTAAGTGAGAGTGAAGCAAGAAAATAAAGAGAGAGAGGTTGAAGTGAGAGAGAGAGAAAGAGAGGAGGAGGGAGAGAAAAGAAAGGAACGAGAGAGGTTGAATGTAAAGAGTGAGAGAGAAAGAGGAAGAGAGAGAGAGGAAGAGAGAGAAGGGACGAAGAGGAAGAGAGAGAGAGGAAGAGAGAGAGAAGGGACGAAGAGAGAGAGAGAGAGAGAGAGAGAGAGAGAGAGAGAGACCCTGAAGTGAGAGAGAGAGAATGAGAGGATGGAGAGAGAGAATAGAAAAGAGCGAGAGAGAAAAAGAGAAATGCAGAAACAGAAAGAAAAGAAGACTAAAAGAGAGTGAGAGAAAAAATAAAGAGATTGTGAGAGATTATTACGCGAGAGGTGTGTTGTGTTCTGCACGGAGCTGTTTATGCCTTTCAGTCTCTTTCGGTTTCAGAGCTTTAACTCAGTGACTCAGTGGAGAAACTGCACAGAGCTGCTAAATACACAGGATACAAACCTCTCCAAGCTCCTGCTCCTCGCTACATCACGTACAGATTCGTTTCATGGCAGCTACCAGAGGCCTGAGGGTTCACGCCTCTGTCCTGTGTTAGAGTTCAGCCTGGAACATTTTTAACCTTTCTATCTTTTCAACAAACTTGCTGCTAACGTGAGGTGACAATCCAGTCTCATGCACTTCATCAACACCATTTCTTTCATTATCAGTTCCAAGAAGCAGCAGCACATCCATCTACAGTTCATTTGTGCTTCAATAATGTTGTTGGAGGATTCGATTTTTTTTTTTCCATATATAAAGTCAAGTAGTGAGCATGTAATGTTACTGTAAAAGACATAGAGACTACTGTACAAAAGTCTTAGGTCCCTGTCCAAACTATTTAAAGTCATTTATCTGTGCAGTGAGGGACTTTCTGCCATGCAAACAAACAAGCAAGCATGAAATAATATCAAGATTGGTTCTGTTTGTAAAAAGTAGTTGATATTGTGTGAGCTGGTGAGGAGAACACAGGTTCGGTTCCAGATTTCGCCTCGAAACCTCCTGTCTTTGCAGCTCCACCATACGTAAAATGACAATTTACTGTTTTAATATTGTTTGTATGCACTCTAATATTAGCTTTTAAAACATATACTACTCGGCCAAACAGGTTTTAAACAGAATTTTCTCAGGTGCCACAGCACTGCACTTTGCTGCAGCTGGTGGTCTAGTGATTAGGGAGTTGGCCCTGTGATCAGAAGGTTGTGGATTTGAATACCAGGACTGCTAATGGCACCACTGAGGTTCCCTTGAGCAAGACACTGCCCACTGCTTCACTTGGTGAATGGGTTAAATACAGAGAAAGAATTTCACACTGTTCACACTGTGTGCTGGGGTTTGTTCACATATAACAGAATGGTCACTTTACACTTTATGACAGATTTTATCTGATGTCATGTGTGATAATGAAGGATTTTATTTCTTAATATAACAACTGCTAGGTTGCTGTATTTGTCATGACCTTATAAACTGCAGGTCTGAGCACTGAGGCTGGTTTCTAGTACCCTCTCCTTCTCATTACATTCACAGTCGGTAGAGACTGTCTATTGAATAATCTCTTTTGACTCTTCTTTTTAAAGGCTAAGCTTAATTTGGGTGGAGAAAATGGGTCTACAGCTTGTTGCATCTGAAATGAGGGAATTAGGATTTCCTAGAGCGCGACGCACAGAAAGAATACTAAGGAGAGACGGTCGCTGGAGATTAAATGGAGAGAAATCCGGATTGTAGGTTGTCTGCGTTTGAAGTGGAGAATAAATGAAGAGACCTGAAGATGTGCAGTTAAACTGAGGTTGAGCAAATGGTACGGCTTTTAAAGCCGTTACATCCAGTTGAAGTATATTGTCTTTACACACACACATACACACACACACACACACACACACACACACACACATATATATGTATGTTTTTGGGTCAGCTGGTCGCTGACCCAAAAACATACTGATTCCCAAGACTGCTAGTTTGATTCCCAAGACTGCTAGTGGCACCTCTGAGGTACTCTTGAGCAAGACAGAAGAGGAAGAATTTCGTGCTGTGTGCTGTGGTGTGTTCACGTATGACAGAATGGTCACTTTCATATTTGTAATTTTTTTATGCATATGTGGGTAATAGTTCTGGAATGGAAAGGCATCATTAAAATTACGGTGAATTTGCCGGCAATGTAAAGTGATGATTCTCTGCTTTTAACTCATTCACCAAGTGAAGCAACGGGCAGCCAGCCACACAGTGCCGGGGGAGCAGTATGTGGAGACGGTGCCTTGCTCAAGGGAAACTCAGAGGGGCTTAGCAGTCTTGGGATTCGAACCCATGACTTTCTGATCGCAGAGGCAACCACCAGGCCAGCAACTGCCCCAGTCATCCATATCTGGGTGTCCAAGGCAGCCCAACAGGCCTTGTTTTTATTAGAGGGGTTGGATGCCCTTTTCTCCCATCACTATTCTGGCCAGCATGGATATGTGTTAGCAACTGTAATGGAGTTGATGGTCAGTTTTCACCTTCAAGTCTGCTGCGTGGTCAGATGATGCTGTATTAGTAGCAGTTCAAAGCACAAGCTAGCTTTCACTCTCCCTGTTGTGTATTGTGTGTTGGAATTTGCATAATAGTGGGTAAACTGGGGAGAAAACTGAAAAAAGGGTAAGAAATTTCTGTGAAACCTTGCAGATTTGCAAAAGGAATGTGAGAAGATGCCCATGTTCTACTAGAACCAGTTTAACCACATTATCCATGCTACATTTTACCCCACGTACCGTTGTGCCCCACTCTCCCAACTGAAGTGAAATTACATGTCACAATCAATTATATTTACATCATTTTCATCATCAAATTAAAATAATAATAATAATAGCTCATATTCTACTTAACAACACAAGAGTGCTGTTGACTGAACGTGTTTCTCTGCTTCTTTCAATAAGCTACAAGTGATACATTTTTCATATAAAATCACTACATGCTTTTATTGTTGCTACTGATAACTGCAACCTCTAAGCAACTGTCAGAGATTGCGCCGTGATACTAGCGGCGGCTCAGCCTTCGTAAAAACGATTTTTATGATGATGCGTTTGGGAGTGGAGCCCAGGAGTGAGCAGGAATCAAGTCAGCGGATTTTGTTCAACAAAGACAGCCAGCCTTACTCCTGAAAACATCAAGTGGATCTAAGAATGGCATTCCCATTGAGAGCACTCCTGAGTCTATATTGATCTTGGTGTCTCGAGCAGCTGAATCATCTTCCACATTCGTAATCGAGTGCTATTTTTAACAGAAACTTTCCAACGCTCGCACCTCGCCCTGTGAAAGCCTTCAATCTGTGGATTTAAATATGTTACACATTTAAAGCTGCTCAGATTCTGAAAGGGGTCTTTAAACTAAAAGGTCTGAGGACAAAATGGCAAAACACAGTGGTGAAGAAAACTGCCACTGCATATGGTGTATGAAACAGTGGGTGAATATTTAGTATTAAAACCATAATTGTATATATAAAGACTATATTTAGATTTATAAAGACTATAATTATATATATATAAAGACTTGTTCAGGTGTTCAGAGACCACGTGTCATGGTTCCAGTCTGCGACCGCTGGGGGTCACTGTGGGACCGTGAATTGTTCTCCACCCACACCTGAGGATAGTTCCGCTGTGAGATGATTAGACCCGGACGGGTTATTTAAGGGGTTCCTATCCTCAGATGTGGCGTGGAGCATTCCAGATCACGGTATATCCTCTACTGTCTTTTCTCTCTTCTCCTCAACTCTTTAGTAATTTCTTGTCATAGTTCTAGTCCGGCCCTCGTGCCAGTTGTTTTCTGTTGATTATAAATAAACTCACTTTAAGTATGGAAGTCTGCGCCTGTGCTTCAACTTCTTCCTGGTCCGGAAAGGACCCCTCTACCATGACAGAATGCTCCATCTTACGAAGTGCAGTAGACTTCTTCGCTTTGACAGTCGGCTCCTCCGAGGTCTTCCCCTCGCTTCAAACCCGGCGAGCTCAAGATGGCGGCCACTATGGCGGTTGGAAGATGCCATTCATCGCCTCCACCACTTCGCTCAGCTCCTCCTGCATCTACGGCAAACCGTTCCGTTCATCGGGGGAGACTTCAGCACCATGGCTCTTTTTTATCGGACAAGGAGCTCGCTTGGTGAAGAAATATACGCCGGAATTCCGCACCATGACGGCCCAGACCTGGAGGAGTGAGTTGGTTCTCCAGACCAAGTATCACGAGGGACTGGCCCTCCACCTGAAAAATGAGCTTTTCCCGGATCGGGCTTCCGGAAACACTGGAGGGCCTGATACTTCGCCTTGGCTGTGCAGGTTTCTCCGTGAGCCCATCTCAACCCGATCCAGCTCAACCCAGCACGAACTCAGCCACTTCACCACAGTGCAGTTTTGTTTCTCCTAGCTCAGCTCAGGTCAGTCCACCCCAGTCCACTCCAATTCAGTCTAGTTTAGTTCCTCTCACTCTTGCTCCTCTAAGTCCTGCCTCTCTCAGTCCTGTTTCTCTCAGTACTGCCTCTCTCAGTCCTGTTTTTCTCAGTCCCCCTCAGTCTGGCACCCCTCAGTCCTGCACCTCTTTGTCCTGCACCCCTCAGTCCAGGTCCAGCTCTTGTGCCCCTCAGTCCAGGTCCAGCTCCAGCTCCTGCACCTCTCAGCCCAGGTCCAGCACCAGCTCCTGTACCTCTCAGCCCAGGTCCAGCTCCAGCTCCTGCACCTCTCAGCCCAGGTCCAGCTCTTGTACCCCTCAATCTAGGTCCAGCTTCTGCACCTCTCAGCCCAGGTCCAGCTCTTGTACCCCTCAGTCTAGGTCCAGCTTTTGCACCTCTCAGCCCAGGTCCAGTTCCAGCTCCTGCACCTCTCAGCCCAAGTCCAGCTCCTGCACCTCTCAGCCCGAGTCCAGCTCCGGCACTGAGTCCAGCCCAACCTCCGGGACTGAGTCCAGCCCCAGCTACGGCACTGAGTCCAACCCCAGCTCCGCCACTGAGTCCAGCCCCAGCTCCGGGACTGAGTCCAGCCCCAGCTCCTGATCCGGTTTCCGCACCGGGCTCATCGACCCTCGCTCTAGCTCCTGACCCTGCACCGGTCTCCGCACCGGATTCGCCGACTCCAGCTCCTGGGCCGGTTCCCGCACTGGGCTCGCCGACTCCAGCTCCCTAACTCCCTAACCACCAGGCCACCAGCTGCCTCAGCTCGTTCGTTCGTATTTTTCATTTAATTTATCACAAGGCTGCATATATGATACATATCGTTCTGATAATATGGAAAACTTATTTTGGCCAGTAATGTCACGGCCACACCCCACGTGTCACCTGAGTCACTGGAGCCCTGGAGCCTGTTCTGCTATTTGCATGTTCTGCATTTCTTTCCTTCTCTGCATACCCAGCCTAAGGCTGAATGTAGCATCCTTTCACCATCATGCCTACTGGCTTGTGTGGCATGTTTGTTTATTTGTTTGTCTGTTTGTTCCCCTACCAGAATACTGAAAACCATAAACCTGGCAGTTCCTCTTCAATGTTAAAAACACTGACCTGAGCAACTGGAGCTGGTGTTTCCTAGGCTTTACTGAAAACTGTACACCTGGAAGTTCCTCTTCAACACTGACCAGGTAGACCTGCATGGCTGGTCATGGTGAGCTTCGTAAAGGCGTAGTGAATTTTTTTTCTGTTTGTCATGGACCTGCAGTTAGTCTCTGTTCTCTTTCCACCGTGTAGCTGAATCGGCATTCCAGTCAATGTTGTAGCACTGACTCCTTCTGTTCTGTTCACCGGTTTTAACTGAAGCTGCTTCATACCCAACACTGGTTTGCTTTGACTGTTTACTTTCTTCTGCTTAGGTTTATTCATGCTGACTTCGGCGCTCCCTTGGTTTTCCCATCCTGTCTTTGCTGGTACAACATAAAGCTTCTCGAGTACCTCCTTAGAGTGCGTCACTTTCCTGAACATACCATGACAAGTAAAAAAAAAAAAAAAAAGGAAAGGCCCCAACAATGGGAAACCTAAAACTTTTTAAAAATAAAAGTTTTAGATGTAATATTTAAACATGGCTGAGTTTCAAAACATATTGTTCCCTCCCGGGCCATATAGTCCACACCAGGCTGCAGAAACATCTAGCTCTGAAAAAAACTATATCACTGGTTTTATGATGCCCCAAAAAATAATTTGCATAAATCTGTCTATTCAGTCTACAGCAGTTTAGTTCCACGCATTAATGCTAAATTCATAAGAAGTATTTTGATCACGACTGCTTTTTGAATGAGAAACAATGCAGAGAAGCCAAATAAGAACAGAATGTAAATAAACAATACATTGTGATTTGATGTGTTAGTTTAAGGATTTTCAACTTCATTTTGAGGAAGCCTATTTTTCACCCAGATTATCTAATACCTAGTCTGGTAACTAGTTTTTGTAGCTGCCAATGGGACCGAACAAACCCATGCGGTGCCTGGAGAGGACGAGAAGCCCAATCTGAGTTCTTCTAACTGGATTCTAATTACCAACATCTATCCACTGACAGAAAAGATTAATGCTTTTCATGTTTCTTTTGGTTCAAACTGTACAAACGTTCTTTTGGTACAAACTACAAACAATTTGTGCAACTGCTACAACCAAAGCCAGAACACTAGCCCAACAACTGACCAAGATAAAAACAAATCAATCAATCACTATAATATAATAAATCAACCTACATTATGTACTTTACAGTTTTTGGATTGTGAGAAACACAGAGCATATTAGACATCTCACACTAACAGCAGTGCTTTAATACAGCCTGTCCAAACTTTAAATACTATAATCTACACATCAAATGGTATTTTTACATTTCTTGTTCAATACACATATTATAGCAAGAAATTTCTATTACTGTATCGGTTTACAATAGTTAACATATTTACTTCAAGTTCTTTGGAAAGAATGCATTCTGGATATTTCTAAATTTTATTAGAACCTCATTTTGGATTTTCATTTTTTTTTTAGAACCCTATTCTTGATATTAATTGTATTAGATCCCCATTCTATAAATTCTCAATTTTATTAGAATTTCTTTTTTGAATATTTATTTCATCATAAACGTATTCTGGATATTCTTAATTTAATTAGAACTGCATTCTGGATATTCTTGTTGTCATAAACTCTTTATGGATATTAACTTACTTTAATTTTGTTGTTAAAAAAAAATGCTCAAAAGTACTGATTGACATTTTACATAAAATTTTGCCTTTTATTAATGATCTGAAATCTGTTAAACTGCACAAGACTAGAACAGAGAATTTAATATATTTATGTACAACTAAATTGGTCTAAATTTGTTTTTATACTGGAAAGGTTGAACAGAGCAGTGCGGCTGCCGGTCCAGGTGGAATGGTGTTTTTCTGCCGAGGCCGGCTACTGTCTGGACGGAGTCAGTCCACATATTGTAATAAATCACTTGGCACCAATGTGTCTTCTCCAAGCGGCATGTGTGAGCAGGTTATGGCATAAAATCAGCACTTCTGCTGACAGGACAATATCACACTGACAACTTCTATCTCTCTCTCCACTTCTCACTTATTTCCATCTCTCTCTTCTCTAACTCTCTCTCTGCATCTCTCGCTCTTTTCTATCCTGCTCCCTCCTCATCTCTCTTTCTCTGCCCACTCTTTCTCTCCTGCTACATCCTTTTTGCCTTTCACTCCCTCTCTCTCCATCTCTCTTTCTCTCCCTCCGTATCTCTCTCTCTTTCTGTTTTTTACTCACCCTCTCTATCTCTCTTCCTCTTCCTCGGCACTAGGCCCTCCTTCACTCCCTCTCTCTCCATCTCTCTCTTTCTCTAACTCTGTATCTCTCTCTCTTTTTACCTACCTTTCCCTCCATCTCTCTCGTCCTCTTCCTCGGTAATAGGCCCTCCTTTGCTCCCTCTCTCTCTCTCACCTTCTGCATCCGTCTCTTTGTCTTTTACTCCCTCTCCCTCCATCTCTCTCGTCCTCTTCCTCGGCACTAGTTCCTCCTTCGCTCCTTCTCTCTTCATCTCCATCCTCCCTCCCAGTGGTACAGAAACAACCGTCCCTGGTTGTGGTCCAAGGCATCCATCTTTATTGAGTGTCATTACCGTGGAAACGCTCCTGGAACCCGCTTCCAACTTATCATCTATAAACATCACTGTCAGCTCGGATTCTGCAATATATCCTCATCTCCCTCTGAGGGCGAGCGCTGCTGGCGAGAGCCGCTGAAAACTCCGGGTAAAGCGCTGCACTTTCCACCGTATCTCTCTCTGCACTGCTGCGGAACCAAGCGCCGCAATCCATCCAGTGCCGGCCGGGGCAGCGGGCCTTCACGGGAAAATAATGAGCCGGTTTTATGGATTCGGAATAAAGTAGGGTTACTTTTTCTTTGCGACAGCCAGAACTGTCCTATATATCTCTGTGAAACATTGCAATCATTTGTGAAGGGGAGGGCGCACGCAGAAGTGCAAGCCAGGCAGATCGCAGAGAGATAAAACAGGCCAAGATTTCGCAGAAAGTCTCCACATCGGGGCGGAAAAAGTTAGAGGTGTCTTCCAATGAATAATGTTTCCATAAAGGTAGTAGCTGAGTCATAACTTTATATTGTTGGACCAAGTAGACTGTCAATGACACTCAGCCAGCATCTTTTAAAGACACACTGATTTGATGCATGTCCTTCACTGTCCACGTTAAGGACTAAGATAATCTCCTGTGTGTTTCCAGTAACATTTTTTTATAAGGATAAATGGATTCCAGAATTGGAATGATGGGGAGAGGTGAGCATAGACATACAGGTTTTCTGGGTAAGACATATTACAGCAAAACTCTAAATACATGAAAACATCTAACATCTTTCAAGTACACTTAACATAGGAACAAGTCCTTGAAATTATGGTGGATACTACCCTAAAGTGAATTTTTCCAAAGATAACCACCTGGAGATCAGATTTAAGCACAGCGTAGAAGGGATGTTAGTGGCCTAGTGGGTAAAACATTTGGCTGTGAACCCCACGCCCCCACTTTCTATTATGTTGTCCTTGAGCAAGACCCTTAACCCTCAGTGGCTCCAGGGGATCTGTCTCTGTAACTAATGACTGTGAGACTAATGACTGTAAGACTGTCCCTGTAACTAATGACTGTAAGACTGTCTCTGTAACTAATGACTGTAAGACTGTCT
>JBBJLS010071038.1:0-11401 GCA_037577275.1 Bryconaethiops microstoma | reverse complement strand
CAGCACACAGTGTGAACAGCACGAAATTCTTCTCTGCATTTAACCCATTCACCAAGTGAAGCAGTGGGCAGCCAGGAGCAGAGTGCCCAGGGAGCAGAGTGTGGGGACGATACCTTGCTTAAGAGAACCTCAGAGGTGCCACTAGCAGTCCTGGGATTCAAACCCACGACCTTCTGATCACAGGGCCAACTCCCTAACCACTAGGCCACCAGCTGCCTGGAAGAAGGTGTCTTAAAGAATCACATTTTTTATGTCATGTGAATGGCTGGATGTGTGTGCATCGCTGATCTGTGGAAGGATGCATTGTGGGAAGAAGGCAAGCCAGTGGACAAGATCCGCTGTGAAACCCTGGGTCCTGTTATTCATGTGGATGTTACTTTGACATGTACCACCTACATAAACACTGTTTCAGACCAAGTACACCCGTTCATGGCAGTGGTGTTCCCTAAAAGCACCTGCCTTTTCAGCAGGATAATGTGCCCTCCCACACTTCAAAAATTGTTCAAGAATGGTTTGAGGAACATGACAAAAAGCTCAAAAAGGGGTTGACTCCAAATTTGTCAGATCTCAATCTGATGAAGCGTCTGAGGGACTGGAGGCTCCACCTCACAACCTATAGGACTTTACTGTAAATGTCTTGACACCAGATACCAGAGCGCACCTTTCAGAGGTTTTAATGTTATTGCTGGTCTACTTCCTCACGGATTAGGTCAGTTTAAACCAGGGGTGTCAAGCTCTGGCCCTGGAGGGCCGGTGTCCAGCGCAGTTTGATGGTGGTTCTCCTCAAACACATTCACTAAACGTGACAATTAACTGGTGAGGTGAAGCAGGTGTTCCTGAGCAGGGAAATCACCAAAACGTGCTGGGCCACGGCCCTCCAGGACCAGAGTTCGAGACCCCTGGTTTAAACAGTTTAACTATCTGATGAAAGGTAGCAGTAGTCCATTTTTGTTGGCATTAGCATGATACAACATGACATGTCAAAAAAAAGAAACAGGGCATCTGTCAAAAATTACATTATGAAGCTCGCAGCTGATGTAGACAGTTACTTTGATTACAATGGGAGTGTACTGCCTTCGTCATTGTTGACTCACATCACTTTCCGTTAGTATAAGGTGCAATTGTCACGGTTCCGGTTGGCGCCCGCCAGAGAGCAATAGTGGACTATGGACTGGCCTCATCGGCCTCTTAGGCGTGGCCTCATCTAGCCAGCATTAGTTTAATTGGTTTCAGCCGGCTAGAATGATAGATACCTTTAATAGATACATTTTGTTCAATGGTTCTTGATGCTCCCTCCTGTATATTTAAGTTCACCCCATTTTAGTATGCATCATGGGAGCATACTGTTTTCTATGTTTGTTTCAGTCTCCACCTATAACCCTGCCCTTTGTGTCTGGCCCTCGAGCCTTTTCTGTTCCCTGTATTTCCCTAATAAATCCTCAAATCATGGACGTCTGCGTAGGTGCCTCCTACCTTTCCCCCAGACGCAACTCCTGCATGACAGAAATCTTTGGTATGTAATATTACAGTGGTGAAATCTTCACTCTCCTTGTTTTATAGTGATTTGAGAATAGAGTTAATTAGTTGCCCTATATGTGTATGAATTCTAGAACCACCTGCGTTGTTTGTCTACATGTCTGCTTGTGTTTAATTCTCTTCAAAAGGCTCAGGTAGCTAAGAGCAGTTAGATCACCGGGTCATTACATCACCAGCAGCACTTACTCAACTTACACTGACGCACTTTAACGAAGCCACTGAACATTCCTGACATTTCCAGGCCCCCCGCCCACAAGCCACTGCCTGCAAACTGAGGCTCAAGACTGCACCTTTAGTCATTATGAGGAGTGGAGCAGAGTCAGGATCAGAATTTACTGACCAGTTCACTCACCCTCCAATTTATTAAAAAACTCAACCACTCAATGACCATTTTACCAGACTGACAACTGTTCTTACTGTCCACCTACCCTAATAAGCTCTTTGCACAGAAATGCAGTTTAGACCATTTCTTGTCATGCACAGTTTGTCAGGTTTACAAAATTCATCACTTGTTACATTAGTACTATTTTGCTATTGGAATATTCTTACCACAGCAGTTATACTGACATGGGAGCAGCACTGTAGAAGTGTGACAGGCGCAACAGTGTTTCCGTGGGGTTTTACTCGTGTATCACTGCCTGATAAACAGTGGTCCACCCATCCAAAATATCTAGTCAGTAGTGACTTTGTAGACAGAAACATAGATGAAGACCATTGAGAATGACATAGAGGATGACTTACATCAACTAACGGACCATAGCCTCCAACTGTACAACCACAAAACACTAGCCAGCTTTACGGAACAGCTTTTTACACAGATGCCTTGCCAGCATTTATTCATCTTAGTTTTTCTGCTACATTGGCCAGATTCTCCACTTTTAACACCCCCTAATTTTACACAGAGAAGATTTCCTTGCGAGTCAAAGGATGAAAATGATTACAGAAGCAGTGACAGAGATGCGCTTTTCAATTAATTCAGTCCTCCTGGGCCAGGATGAGTGAGGTTTACTATGGTTGACTATAATCAGAGTTTTCAAAAGCTTAACATACACATAGATACACAGACAAAGGGTAAATATGAAGAGATATAGAACAAAAGAATGAAAGTTGCAGCTGGATAAAAAATAAAAATAATGTGCAATGATATACAGCCATAACATCACAACCGCCTGACTAATATTGTGTAGGTGCCCCTCATGCTGCCAAAATAGTTCTGAGACATGGAAGCCACAAGACTTCTGAATGTGAGCTGTTGTAACCGGCAACAGAATATTAGAAGCATATCCTGTAAGTTGTGAGGTGGGGCCTCTATGGATTGGACTAGTTTGTCCAGCACATCCCACAGATGCTCAACCAGTTTTGAGGCATCTGGAGTCCAACTCTTTGTCATGTTCCGCAAACCATTTCTGAACATGTTTTGCATTGTGGCAGGACACATTATCCTGTTGAAAGAGGCCACTGACAGCAGGTGTACTTGGTCTGCAACAGTGTTTATGTCAAAAGTAACATATACATGAATGTCAGGACCCAAGGTTTCCCAGCAGAACACTGCCCAGAGCATCACACTCCCTCTGCCTGCTTGCCCTCTTCTCATAGTGCATCCTGGTGCCATCTCTTCCCCAGGTAAGCACATGCACCCTAACTGTCCACAAAATATAAAAGAAAATGTGATTCATCAGATCAAGCCATCTTCTTCTATTGGTCCATGGTGCAATTCTGATGCTCACATGCCATTGTAGGCATTTTTGGTGGTGGACAGGGGTCAGCATGGGCACTCTGACTGGTCTGTAGTTATGCAGCCCCATTGACCACAAGCTGTGATGCACTGTGTGTTCTGACACCGTTCTATAATAGCCAGCATTAACCTTTTCAGCAGTTTGTGCTACAGTAGCTCTTCTGTGAGATCGAACCTGTTATGTTAGCATTCACACATGTTTCTTGGACTGTCTTTGGTAGGTTCCGACCACTGCATACCATGAACACCCCACAAAACCTTCCGTTTTGAAGATGCTTTGATGACCCCTATCATCTAGCCATCACAGTTTGACTCATGTCGAAGTCGCTCAGATCCTTTCTGAGGATCTGAGCGACTCCCATTTTTCCTGCTTCTAATACAACTTTAAGAACTGACTGTTAACTTAACATACAGCTCTGGAAGAAAAAAAATAAGGGATCACTGCAATTTATTTTTAAATCAGCAGTTTAAAATTCCCTTGCCTTTGTGTCTTTTTAAATGGTGAAACACTACTTGAAGTACGTCAAAGATAATTATTACCATTTTGTTTAAGAGCGAACAAAAGATTTGTTTTCTTTTAATTATTCAAGTTCTGTAAACACTGCATCATTTCTCTTATTTTGATGTTTTGCCATTTCATTTCAAAGTATGCTTTAAAGAACAATATTTTTGTTTGGAAATGAGGAGAAATATTGTCAGCAGTTCTTAAAAACTAAGGCAAAGCTGTTCAGTTCAATACTTGCACCTATAAAAGATAAAACCTGAGAAACTGAACATTTTTGCAGTGGCTCTTTTTTTTTTTTCTGGAGGTGAATGTTTGCCAAATATATCCCAAACCTTAATAGGTGCCACTGTAACTAGATAGTCAATGTTTTTAAATTCACTGTTCAGTGGTGGTTTTAAAAAAATCAATATAACCATCACATAGGAGATTACTATATTTAGCCATAGCAATACAGTACAATGCAAGCTGGGTTTTTTTGGCCAAAAAATTAAGTATTCAAACATAAAGCGTGTCATTTTGATTGTTTTTGAACTTTTGAAGTTGCATGTAAAATATGATGCATTAATTTCACAATGTTTCACTGTGAAAAACCAGCCTTAGATTAGGGTTGAAGGGTAGTACAGCGCCAGCACCAGGACTTGGCTCCTCTGGTCCATGTCATATGATGAACAATCTCGCAGCACACTGTCTCGAGACCTTGTAAAGAAAATGAGTGGAGAGTTTAGACGGCTTTATCCTAAATCAATACAGCTAGCGTGAAGCAGCCTGGGGGGAATTCTCCATCTATCATTCTACATCTCCATCCGCGCACTGCAGGGTCATGGTCCAAACGCTGTGATATTACTAATAATAAAGCACTAAAAAAAGCAGCATATGACTAAGAGAAGCCGCATCATAAATGCAACACAAAAAATGTGCTGAAAGCTTTGTACGCTTGTCAGAAAAGTGATGTGAAATGGACCTAAGAACGGCTGAGTATCCTAATTAACGGACGAGCGTGGTAATTAAGGTATGAACACAGATTTAAATGGCGTGAAATTGCTATGGTGCGAAATCAGCAAGGAGAAACCTGCCGCTGAGCGCCGGCATGTTTCCCACTGCAGCTGAAGTCTTGGCCAAGAGCTCCGGCATCTGAATCTAAATTGCAGCCCATAAAAACCAGCCCCAACTGAGGCATTTACTTGACTCATGCACTTTATATTGGTTCTAAGCCACATAGCAAAAATTGGTAGAGTACTGTATAGACAACCACAGACCAGGCACTGTACTTCACTAGAAATATGCAAAAAGAACAAGTTTAGGTACTGGTTTACAAATGTGTCAGGAAAAAGGCAGCCATCTTTTGGGCATCTTTGAAGTCTCAAAAGGCTCACATGGCTGATAGCAGTTAGAGGTGCTTGTATTTGAATATACATTTGCATAGTGTATTTAGTATTTATTTGACTATATTATATTTTATGTTGCTCTTGTCTCTGTGTGTCTGTGCAGTTGTAGTATAAGCAATTTCCTCCAGGATCAGTAAAGTTTTCGGATTCTGATATATGGGGTTAATGGAGAAGTGTAACCTAATCTGAAACTCTATACCCACACCATGCTGCACTGAGACTGCCAAATGCATTATAAAACTACTACTCTGCAAAGGCACCATGCCAAAATCATTTAAAAATGTAAATATTGCGTAGGTAAGTGGGACTGCGTCAATATTGGGATCTAGAGGCTAATTTGGACAGAGTGTTAGTAAACACACTGTGTTTGGACTGGACGGTGATCTGATCGCATGATTAGGTTGCAGTGTTCAAATGTAAAGGCCAAGTATAAACAGGGCCAAAGTCAAGCAAACTGGCATGAATTTGCACACACACAGAGTTTGATGAAAAAAAAAAAGTGAATCTGACTAAGCTCAAAAGAATTGACAGGCCAATGGGTGAAACATCATACATTGTATACAACACAAGTTGAGAGACGTATTTGAATGAGTGAGTCCTGTATTTTGTATTCTGTTACTCAGTTTACAGTGAGCTACTTTCTGAAATCCAGCAGGGACCTGACCACCAAGAGACACACTACAAATATCACTTCACTTTTACACTTCTCTGACGCACGGAGAGATATTGTTGCTGCAGACACTCGGGGTGAAAGAATGTTGTCTTTACGTGCGACTGTGAAACACTCGTCCATTCTCCACTCCCGACAGAGTCCAAGCGCAGTGGAGCACCCCGCGCACACAGCGCAACGTCAGTCCTTCGGGTGGTGTTAATATGGAAACTAACCTAAATTACGCCAAAGCTCTGAATTGTCCATTGACAGTGAAAAGCGTAAGAGGTAGTACTTTGCTTGCACCGCTCCAGCTGACGTGCGTAAGAGGCTGAGCTGGGCTCCAGGGGAGCCTGTCCACTAACATTACTCTCACTTTCCTCTCTCAATGGCACACTACTGCACTTCAGCTTTGTGACCTTTTCTCTCTCTCGCATTTTGAGGCAAACTAAAAATTATATCATAATCCTGTACTACATTCAAGTAGTGTAATATATTTTTTCCTTAGACACAGTGAAATATAGTGTATATGTGGCAATGAGAGAAACCCATCAGATGTAGCTTGCAGATTTGGTCAGAAATAAGGTTTTATAATACCTAATACCTAATACTTCATAATGTACTGATTATTCACACAATAAAAAACTTTCAAAAACGGTGTAAATTCCTCCTTGATATTTGAAAGACCTCACTCTGGTTAATCATGAACAAAGTTCATAAACAAACTAAAAGACCTGGTGTTGGTAATCCCCCAATTATTTTTTACATAAAGTGATCAAAAACGGTCCAAAAACTGCTAATGAAAGTCAATCACGCAGTGAGTGAACGACCAGCGCTTGTGAAGAAAAGACGGTTTCTACAGCAGGATAAACAACTGGTGAAGCAGAGATAACAGCACAATATTATTATTTATTTTACGTTTTAAATCATATGCATTTATGGCATTTAGCAGACGCTTTTATCCAAAGCGACTTCCACTCCCTATCTACAGAGGACAGGGTCTCCCTGGAGCAACTTGGGGTTACGGGTCTTGCTAAGGAACCCAGAGGTGGTTTCCTGAAGGTAAAACCCACGACCTCTTGGTCCAGAGGCAAGTGTCCTACCCACTAGGCCACAACCACCCCAGCAGTGGAGACTACTAGTGAAAGTGTTTCTATTTCCATGAATTTCAAAATGTACTTGAGTTTGCCACTACTGAAAAACAATGAAAAATTGACTGGTTCCTTTACGGTAAAAGGGTCTGAATTACCTTGTTCTCCACTGAAGCACTTGCTCAGACACGGGTTTGATCTATCCTTCAGAAGCCATTGTTCACTTATTACAAACTGGCTGCACTTCAGGTTTTTTAGCCGAACACATTATGCTAAGTAGCACTGTGAGAGTGGGAAATATGCCATCAGAATTAAACAAATGCGTCAGAAGTCAAACAGTTCTTCAAAGCAAAGAGGGGCTTTTTTCTGAATAAAGAGTGAGAGACTATCAGCAAGGCATGGTCAAAAGAAGGCTTACACAGTAGTGGTCTCAAAGCTCTGAAAAAAAAAATGTGGCAAAATGCATGAATCCAGACATCAAAACATTTCACAGAAGAAGAAAAGATTTTGCAGAAACAGAAGAGAGACTGATACCAGAGAGAAGCATGGTGGTGGGACTATTGAAGTCTATTGAGACTATTGAGATTATTTTGCCCACTCTGGAGTTGGGCACCTGCACAGAATTAAACACACCATGAAAAGGAGAAGTTCCACTCCATTCGTCAGACACATGCTGTACCCTCTTTGTGGAATTAAACTGTAGCAGGATAAGGAGTCGAAACACACGTCAAAGCTTTGCCGCAACTACCTGAAATCCAAAGATGATCAAAAAGTGCCGTCATGGATTTTCTTCCATGGTCGCCTTACCAACACCCCATTGAGTATTGATGGAGGGAACGTGAAAAGATAATATCACACGTCCCTATTTGGAATATTGTAAAATATAACATGCAACATCTGGAAAAGGGGAACATACAAAATGCCACCACACTAAGTATTTTTTGTTTTGTTTTGTTATATTCAACTTTTCAATTTGTTTTTAAATTGTGCTGCAGGTTACTTTAAAATGAATAAAAATACAAAACAGAAGCATTTTCACTAGTGTCCTCAGACTTTTGGCCTTCACTGTATGTAGGACTAATAATGGGTTTTATGGGGGCAGTGTCTGCAGCACTCTGCTGCCTCCTGGAAAAACAGCACTGAAGGTAGTTTTATTTACTCAGCTCTAGCTTTTTAAAAGTGGTTGACTTTAAAATGTCATACATGAGAGATTTTAAAAAGGAGTGTGTTTGTGGGGTTTCATTTTTTAGATAAACAGTCTAAAAAGAAAAAAAAAGTTCACCAAATGCAGGGGTTTCCTGCACATATACTGTATATGACTATAGTGTGATCATACATGTTCTTTTTGTCATATTTATGAGCTGGGCACAATAACAAGGTAAATCAATCAAACACTGACGATGGAAGAACCATTACCAACCTGATGAAGTGCTAAATACAGAAATTGGAGACTGAGACCACAGGTACCTTTTAAAATAATGGAAAAAGGGATACACCATTATCCAACCATCCACTGAGATGGTGTTTTCCACACCATCAAAACACTGACTGCTGGCATTACTCACAGATTATACAAGTGTCTGTTTGAAACCATCTCTGGCAACGCCATTCACAAGGCATTCCATTATTTGATGTTTTACTGATTATGGTGCAAATCACAGTCACAACGTCTGTTCCTGATTCTACCATGGAACTCCCAGCTAAAGCCTGGTGTGAGTGGGAAATGACGTGACGTAATTCCTAATGCATTATTCAGTGATCACTCACGCCCCGTGAGACATTGTTGTCCAAGACACTGCTCCCACTGGGACATACATGCAGGAACTGCTGAAGGAGGACTTGCTTCGAGTTCACTAACATCACAAAAACGTATGTTGTACGCTTTAGTGGAGGCATTGTCGTCATTGTTGTTGTTTTCCAGGAAACCTCTGTGCCTGCAGTACGAAAACTTCCCTCCTCTAATATCTGATGGAGCATTTGACATACTTGTAAACACTATATAAAGCAGAATCATAAATTAATTGGCACATGGATAGAGGAACTGCACCTGTGGTGAAGGGTACCTGAGTATGCTAAACAGTTACCTGTATATTTTCCATTTTCCAGACATATTAGGTAATTCAAGCATCGCCTGCGACTAAAAATAAAGCTGTGGGAAGTACTGAGAAAAAGAATAACAATCACCACTGATTTTTGAAAAATTAGAATTCGACGTCATAGTGTTGTTATCTCTAGTGTAAATAAAATTCTAAATTCATGTAAAAAAAAAAAACCTTTAGCTCCAGTCATTGCTTAAAGTCAAAATTGGCAATTTAAAACATAAAAAATACAGCACTTTATATGGATAATGATAGTAGTCCAGTGTCGGGAGGCATTTTAGCAAAAGCAGGTTAAGCAATAGCAGATTAACTTGTAGATCACAGGACATCACACTAGTGACCTAAGAAATGTTCTTGCACAAATCAGGAGTGCAGGTACAGATGTGTCAGAGGCAGCAAACATCTAGTGCTCAGCAAGAACAGACAGGCCAGATTACAGGCTGAGTGGGAGTCAGTCACCCAGCCTGAACCCAACTGAGCAGCATTCAAACACTAAAGACACGTTTAAAGGCAAAACCTACTGAAAACAGCAGCACTGCAAGCCTGACAGAGCATTAACAGAGATGATGTCTAAAGTCTAGCAGTCTAGCATCTAGAGTCTACGGAATCTGCAATAGGACTCTATAGTTTTGTTATATTTTTGTTCATATATTTTCTATTAGGTGTCATTATTATTATTATTATTAGTAGTAGTAGTAGTAGTAGTAGCAGTAGCAGTAGTAATTGCTTCTTCTTCTTATTATTATTATTATTATTGTTATAATTACTATGTTTGGGTCTGTTTGGGTCTTCAGGAATTCTTAATGGCCCCTCTGATTGTCTCCATCTATCCATTCCTTTTCTCTTTTATCTTGAACTGTTCCAAGAATAGTTGTTTTCCAAAGAATCGGTTCTTATAAAAAAGATTCCATTTAGGTGAAGTTTGTTTTGGCCAAGGATCCACTTGTTTTCTTGGCTGACTGAAGCTCTCGTAAAAGTCTTTGCCAAAGCTCAAAAGGCATCAGTTTTGTTCCCATCTCACTTTTTCATCGGACAGCTTTCACATCCATAAAGAGCCAGAGAAAAGACCAAAGCCTGAACAATTCCAATCTGTGTCTGCAGACACATCACAGCATCTGAAGATTTTTCAAGGTCCTCCGTCCTTGTTCTGTTGAGATCCAGACTGTGTTGCATTTCGCGTCTGCTGGACCCTTTGTTGTTAATCACTGATCTGAGGAGATAAAAGCTGTCCCCCACTTCTACACCACTGTCAGGACTGTGGCTTGCTGGTCAGGACTGTGGCTTGCTGATCAGTGTAGAGGTTCCTGGTTAGAACATCGACACACATTTTTCCTGAGGACATTCCACAACTGTGGGATGTATGAACTGTATAATTGATACAGTCGAATACTTTGCTGTAGTCCATGAAATACTGGCCATTTTCTTCTTGTTTCCCTTCGTTTGTTTGTTTTTTTTCCATTATATGACATAAAGTGACAATATCTCTTGCTCCTCTGCCTTTCCTGAATGCTAATTTGTCCAGTCTCTTTTTCTCTCTGTCGCATCAATGTCCAAAAACATGTGTTGTAAATGAATTACTTTTTTTAATCATTCTTCTTTAAACAGTAACTATTCCCAACATAACAATAATAATAATTAATACAACAATATTGATCATGTACAACAATAATTATTAAACATCACCTATGGTTCAAGTATACTAAGAGTGAGTCCGGTCAACATACAAGTACAATGTGTAGTAAAATGTGACCCTGAAACATCTGGGACTGTGCAATATAGTCAGAAAAATTAAAGAGAAAATTAAAGGCTAGAACTAAGTAATAAAATATGTAGAAAAAATATATTAAACATTATACTTGTAAAAAGTGTAACCAAACATGGTTTATGTTTTACTATGTACTGATCTTATTCAAGTTCTTGTAGAAGAAAGCACTGCCAGCGATTTCTTTAAAAAAATCAAGGATCCAAGCAGTTCTGTGCTGAAATCTCATTGTCACTGCATGAGTGACCCCCTTAGGACAAAAGTGGCAGCAGAAGAAATCAGATGTTTTCTGCAGGTCAGACTTCTTTTTTTTTTTTTATGCTGCTCTTACAAAATAAACAAACCTATAAATATTCACAGATACACTTGTTTTTACATCCTTGAGGGAGGTTACATTTCCAAATGTCTCTACAGTTTGAGGACATAAATAACGAGCCCAAAAGGTCAGAATTTAGGTGCCTGACTATGTACGCTATATGGACAAAAGTATTTGGACACACCTCTTAATTACTTAATTCAGGTGTTTCAATCATATTCATTGCCACAGGTGTGTAAAACCAAACAGACCAAGACATTTTGGACAACGCCATGCTTCCAACTTTGTGGACACAGTTTGGTGAAGAACCTTTTCTATTCCAG
>JBBJLS010071037.1:0-11402 GCA_037577275.1 Bryconaethiops microstoma | reverse complement strand
CGTGTATATCTGCGATTGGGCCCTTCCCTCACGCTACACCTGGTCTCTACAGTAGCGCATTCTTCTCGTCCTTGACAACCACCCTTTAAATATTTTGTTTTTCATTCTCAACTATTGTGATATTTAAAAGGAGCATGATGATTTAGACTCTTAAAACCATGCCATAGAAGAATCATTTCTGATTCCCTACAGACCCTTTCAACAGATGAGAACCATGTTTGTAAAGGAGATGTATAAGTGTGAAGGACCTTTTAAAATACTTTCACATAATGTTAAATCCATGAATAGGGCTGAATACTATTATGTCAAGGTTCTGAAATCCCTTAAAATGTTCTTTGTACTGCAAGTGCAGTTCTTCACAGAACCAAGAGCAGATTATTTTTTCTGCTGCATCACTCAAAAAAAAAAAGGCAGCTGTTGTAAGAGTATATTCAATAGACGATTTTGCATTCAATAAGTGTATTTTATTCATTTGTCTACTAAATTCAACTGACTGTATAAGTTGATTGTACCGAAATTTATAAATATTAGTAGGATATCACTTACAGGTCTGTAGAACATTATTTGGTTGATATTTGGCCCCTGGTATAAAGTGATGCAATCAAAAAATTAAACACGTTTTAGACCTTGCATGGCCAGTCGCATCCCTATTATTTGCTGTTTTTCCTACTACAGCACACTAACCAAATCTGGTTAATGATTGATGAGCTGAGTCAGTTGTTTTTGAGTCAAAAGTCTGTACAAGAATTCAGTCCTCCAGGACCTGCAAAAAAAACCTTATACGCGTTGATTTGCTTACACCAAACATTGTATTTGTTTGGTGGATACCAATTTGTATTTCACAGACAGTAAAATATCTTATGCCTTTCTACCCCCTGCACAGCCTACTCACAAAATAAATAAATAATTAAAAAGAATACATCTGGTCCTGGCAAAGTAACAGCATTTTTTAATATTTTGATATGTGGAAATGCATGTAAGTAATTATTCAAAGTATTTGTCAATATTTTGCTCTGAATTCTTTGATCTAGGCATTAGTGAAATGCTACTGCGTTTTTCAGATGTATAACTAACTAATTCTCAGACCTTCTGAGACTTTGAATGACCCAGTCCTTGAATGTGGAATTGCTTTGGCTTGTATGTTGGTAAATTATGTCGGAATGGCAATTCTCAAGTTGATGAATTGAAGAATAGTTTAAATCAGATTGGTTCAATGCTCCCCATCAGGAAAAATACAGCATTCAAAGCTACATACTCCTTCTAGTGTTTATATTAAATATTTTAATGATTGCAAACATCTTGCAGAGGCATTTCGGGGGTGAAAGTGTGGCTACTTTATACTGATCAATGAGTCTTACTTTCTCCTTCCATTAATCCTTCTTCATTAATTTTTCCCCAGAATTGTTTCATACAAAAAGACAAAGTATTTTAAAGTACATGAGGTTTAAATTACATTATGAATGCATTGGAAATACCCATGTATACGATATTCAAAATTAGATGCACCAGGCCTTTTGTGCCTGTTAAGATGCAAATAGAGCTGTGTTCAGACAGGAAGATTTTTCAGAATATCTGATTTATAAACATTTCGGAGTTTCTGCTGTCAGACCACCAAAATGTCAGAGTATATTCCAGAAAAACAGGGAGAGCTGGTGCTTATAATAAACATTTTTACTGGAGAGCACTGGAGGGCACAGTTTGGTTATTTTCCTGCTCAAACACAACAATTAATTGTCAAGTGAATGTGCTTGAGGAGAAGAACTATCAAACTGTGCATTATAGTGTATAACAGAATCAGTGGCATTTCTTGCCAGTCTGGCACCCTTTGGTGCATTTTGTAAAACGGAGTAGAGGGTGTTGGAGGTGATTTTGTTGACCAGAAGGGGGTGGTGATTTAACTAAATGTTTGTCGACTTGATCAACAAGTTTTGATCAACAAAATTTTGTCAACAGGGATGAGACATATTACCACATCGGCATCTCTTTGTTGGTGTCACCCTAGGGCCAAGTAGAAACTCTCAAAATAGATTTATACATATGTTTTCCACAATACTTTGACAGCACTGAACTGGGGGCCAGGGGTTCTGAATGATTGTGACCTTCTCCCAATTAGCCATTAAAGAACAATTTAGCCATTGTTCTTAATGCAACATCATTCGAGTTAAGACTACTGTCCTATTTGGAAAGACAGGCTGTAGCACCAGCAGTAATTGAACTTGATGAAAGAGAACATAGTTGCACAAGTGTAAGTAATTTGAGTGAACTTAAATACATACGTTTTTCTGCTCATTTTATGGCACAATTTGCAATTTCTTCTCTTTTTGTCACATGCACCGGTCACGTGACACACACGTCATCGGAAATAGCGCGGCACTGAGTATATAAACAGGAAATGTGGAGTAGTTCAACCCTGAGTCATTGAGTTCCCAACTCGACGCCAGCCATCGACTCTCCAACTCACGTGAGTGCTCGTCTTTGCTGTGTGCATGAGTGTTAATGCTGATTCCGGTGTAGAGCATTTGCATAATAAATTCAACCAACCCTCTCGCTTACCTCCGGGTCTGGGTTCATCCATCACGCTACATGGGCGAGCTCCAAGATCAGGTACGTTCTTGTCCGTTCTCATATCGTGACAGAATGACTGAGTCCTTTGTAGTGAGCCCAGCGTAGTGGTTCAGTCTGGTTGCAATGGTGAAACAGCAGGCGGAAGAGCTTTCTATGAGGGGCTGGTCCAAATGTGTCTGCGTATCGAACTGAGAACCAGCTTCCGCCTGAAGCCGGCCCCTCGTACTCCACGGCCGGTGAGTCTTACCACCTCTCATCTGCTCACCCAGAGCGCACTGGTTTCTCCGCCTCCATCAGAAGCCCACTCCGGAGCCGGGAAACCCATGCAGTTAGGGTGTGCCTCCTTGAATGTGGCGGAGCGGACTCGACGTTACAGAGAGGGCTTGTGTGCTTACTGTGCGTCGCCTGAACACCATCGCGCCATCTGTCCGCTCCACCCGGGAAACGGTCAAGTGAGGTGAATAGAGGGAGGTCCTCACCTGGCATCACCATCAGCACCTCCTGGAGGCCGACTGTCTCCCATCTCATACTTCAAGCTCACATCATGTTCAGCCACAAACAGGTCACTGTCTCCACTTTTGTTGATTCAGGAGCGGCAGGCAATTTTATTAACCAATCTTTTGCTGACAGATTGGGTGTGAGATACGAGGCATTATCTCAGCCGATCAAAATCACAGCCATTGACAGTCGACCCCTCACCCACAGTCCTATCACTCACCAGACCACACCTCTTCACCTCAGCATTGGACAGCACCAGGAACAGATCTCCTTCCTCATTACTCACCTCTCCTCACCTCCTCTCATCCTAGGTCACCCTTCGTTGCTGTCACACGATCCACTCATCTCTTGGACCCAGTAGAAGATTCTCCAGTGGGGTCCAACCTGTCAAGAGCTCTGTCTCGCGGCGTCGGCTGAGAGGTGCTTGGGGGAGCCCAAAGTCCTCGATGTCGACATTTCTGCCATCCCAAAAGCATACCTAGATCTAAGGGAGGTCTTTAGCAAAGACAAATCTGTCCAATTACCACCTCACCGCCCTTACGATCTAGGTATTGACCTTCTACCAGGGACTACACCACCCCGCGGCCACCTCTATTCCCTCTCCAAAGAGGAACAGCGAGCCATGGAGGAATACGTGGCAGAAGGTCTTCACCAGGGAACTCTACATCCCTCATCTTCACCAGCAGCCGCGGTGTTCTTCTTTGTGAAGAAGAAGGACGGCGGGCTTCATCCCTGTGTCAACTATCGAGGACTTAACAAGATCACCGTGAAGAATTGTCATCCACTCCCCCTGACCAACACCGCCTTGGATGCTCTCTCTGGTGCTTCCATTTTCACCAAGTTGGACCTTAGGAGCGCTTACAATCTCGTTCGCATCAGAGAGGGTGATGAGTGGAAGACGGCATTCATTACTCCCACCGGTCATTATGAAACGCTGGTTATGCCATTTGGTTTGTGCAACAGTCCGGCAGCGTTCCAACAGCTCATCAATGATGTCCTCCGCAACATGCTGGGTCGCTGGGTGTTCGCCTATCTTGACGACATCCTCTTCTACTCCTGTACAGAAGAAAAACATATCCAGCATGTCAGAGCTGTCTTAAAGAGGTTGCTGGCCCACCGACTTTTCTGTAAGTTGGAAAAATGCACTTTCCACCAGTGCTCCACTACCTTTTTGGGGTTTGTCATATCTCCTCAAGGGGTAGCCATGGACAACCCAGAAGCTGGATGCTGTGCGGAGTTGGCCTCTACCTGCTTCACTTAAACAGCTCCAGCGATTTCTGGGGTTTGCGAACTTCTACAGACGGTTCATCTGGGGCTTCAGCGTGGTCGCAGCACCTCTTACAGATCTCACCAAACCATCCAACCAACCCTTCCACCTCACACCCGAAGCCATTCACGCCTTTCACCGTCTATGCCAAACCTTCACCTCAGCACCCATCCTCATCCATCCAGACTCTGCCAAACCATTCGTTGTGGAAGTGGACGCCTCCGATGTGGGCATAGGAGCCGTTCTCTCCCAACGTTGTCCAGACCAGAAACTACATCCATGTAGTTTCTTCTCCAGAAAATTTAATCCCACTCAGCAACGATACGGGGTAGGGGACCGTGAGCTGTTGGCCATCAAGTGGGCTCTGGAGGAATGGCGTCACTGGCTCCAGGACGTCAGTGACCCGTTCATTGTCTGGACTGACCACCAGAATTTTAGTGGCATCCAGCAGGCAAAACAATTGAATCCTGGCCAGGCGCGGTGGGCACTGTTCTTCAAACAGTTAAATTTCACCATCACTTACCGACCGGGGTCGAAGAACACCAAGGCTGATGCCCTCTCTTGCCAACACTCCACAGAGAGCCCCCGGTCGAACCCCGTGCCTATGATTCCATCTGAGATGATTGTTTCGCCCCTCCGGTGGGAGTTGGAAGATCAAGTCCGCCAGGGGCAGACCTTGGAGCCCCCTTTCGGCAGATACACCCTCCGGATGCCTGTATGTACCCCTCAACCTCCTCACGGACACCCTCTAGTGGGCTCATGCCTCCGCCATCTCCGGTCACCCAGGAGTACAACGTACCATCACCCTTCTCCGCCGTGCTTTCTGGTGGCCCAGGATGGATCAGGACGTCCTGGAATATGTACAGGCCTGTGCGATATGCGCCAGGGCTAAGACCATAAACCAACTCAGCTCAGGAGAGCTTGAACCTCTCCCCATTCCCCGCCCACCTGGTCGCATATCGCGCTGGATTTTGTCACCAGCCTGCCGGAGTCAGATGGTAAAAATACCATCCTCACCATCGTGGACCATTTCTCCAAGGCCGTACACCTGGTGGCACTCCAAGGGCTCCCAACGGCGAAAGTCACCGCGGAACTTGTCTTAGAGCACATAGTCCACTTGCATGGGTTCCCCAAGGACATCGTCTTGGACAGGTGGCCCCAGTTCACAGCCGGCTTCTGAAAGGCCTTCTGCCGTCTGATCGAGTCCACCTGCAGTCTGTCATCTGGTTAACACCCTCAGACTAACGGTCAGACGGAGCGGACCAACCAACAACTGGAGCTCTTCCTCAGATGTTTTGCCTCCGACCATCAGCGCTCCTGGGCCCGCTACCTCATTTGGGCGGAACTTTCACACAATCTACTCACCTCCTCCACTACTGGACTCAGCCCATTTGAGGTATGATATGGTTTCCAACCACTGATGTTTGATGACCAAAAACCGGAGGTTGATGTACTATCGGCCCAACAGTTGGTCCGCAGGTGTCGGCTAATATGGAAACAGGCCCACAACTTCATCCAGAAGGCTAACAACAGGTATGTCGAACAACACCGCCGCCGACACCCTCCGGGATGTTTGTTCCACGTTAGTGACAGGGTCTGGCTCTCCACTTGGAACCTTCACTTACATACGGAGTCTAAGAAGCTCACCCCCCGCTTCATCGGACCCTACCGGATCACTCATCGGATTAACCCTGTCACCTTCTGGCTCCAACTGCCTGCCTCTCTCCGAGTCCATCCTGTATTCCATTCATTGCATCTGAAACCCTTCGTCACCTCACCTCTGGTTCCAGTCACCCCGGATCCCCCTCCGCCTCGGATCATTGACGGTGGTCCTGCTTATACCGTTCGGCGGATCCTTGACTCGCGATGCCATGGCCGGGACACTCAATACCTCGTGGATTGGGAAGGCTATGGTCCGGAGGAGCGATCTTGGGTTCCTGGGCGGTTCATCTTGGACCCTACCCTTTGTTCAGGACTACCGTCGCAGGGTCTCCTCCTACTTGCGCACAGATCATCAGAAATACCGCGGCATGGAGTATATAAACAGGAAATGTGGAGTAGTTCGTCACTCAGTCATTGAGTTCCCAACTCGACGCCAGCCACTGACTCTCCGACTCTCCTCTTTGCTGTGTGCATGAGTGTTAACGCTGATTCCGATGGGAATCATTACTCTAAGCGTAGAGCGTTTGCATAATAACTGCGTGATTCAACCAACCCTCTCGCTTACCTCCACATCTGGGTTCATCCATCACGCTACACGGGTGAGCTCCAAGATCAGGTACGTTCTTGTCCATTCTCATATCGTGACACTGTCAAGATATAGTTTTATCAAGAGATGACTGAGCTGCACCTTTAGAAGAAACACCTTTAGTTCTCTAAAAAGAAAATAAAAAAGAAAAATGAGATGTGTGAATGTGAAGAACCTCTCTGTTGTTTAAAGGACATCTGCCTAATGTTGAGATTCCAGGAAGAAGCCTGAAATTGGTATAGACCCTTTATAAATATGATTGTTCATAAGGTTAATGGTTCTTCTCTGTGGTGCAAACCTGTGGTATATGTTTTTTAAAAGCAGTGGTTCTCAGGTCAGTCCTCAGTGGCCGGACAGTCCACAATTTTGCTGAAACCCACAACAAAAATAGACTGTGCACAACTATGGAATCCCTGGTTTATGGCGCTTTCCAGTTGCACAAGTAACCATGCTGTACCATGAATAACTGTTGTTTTTTCCATCATAAATGAAGCCATACCAAAGTTGCTTGATGGCAGGGCCAAAAGTGGACCTCAGCTGAGCTGACTGGCTCACTTCTTTCCGATTGGTCGAAATGTCATCACAACATGTAAAAGGGTCATTAATTTTGTACTGCCTGCCCAAAAAACAACAATAAAAATACAAACTAACAATTGGGAAGTCAACGAAGTACAAGCACTACTATCAGTTCGGGCTGAAGATACATTTCAGTGGGAGGTTTCTATGACACTAACAAACTTACCTTTAAGGCTGTGAGAAATGTGAAGGTAAACCAGGACATCACTACACGTTAGCTGGGTTAGGTTTTCATCACACAGCTAAAGAGTTTGGAGAAAAATGTTAAAAAATGTTAAAAAGATCACAATAACAAAAGCAACTCTGACAGAAAATCTTGCTCGTTTGACTCCGTGGACATCATTTTGGGATGATGACCAACCATAAACTGTGTGAAGAGAACTGAAGTACCGTTACTGGACTGAAATACATTGGAAAATCAAAGCATGCTGCAACTTCCGTTATCGCAGTACAGTTTAGATACAGCACAGTTCCTGTATAAAAATGGAAAAGTACCTTTAAAAAGCCTTCAATAGATGGTTAAAAAATGATTCCTCTGTTCCTACTAGTCATAGAAGTTATGACAGAATACGTTTTCCCTTAGAGTGTATTATACCACCAGGGCTTGTGTGAAGAAACTGGTTCTGATTAAAGCATGTCAGAAAATCGTAATGTATTTGCTAACTTGATTTCATTCCGGTCCTCTCAGGGAAAGAAATGATTCTCTATAGATGGAATCTTATTGGAAATCCAATATCAATATATCCCGTCTCAACATCTTCAAAGAGAGATTTTCTTTCTTTTTCTTTTTTTGAGAAAAAGACGGCAGATTCTCCAGATAGATTCTGTGAAGACATCATTACGGCTGGTGTTTGCAGAGGATTAGATTTGGTCTCTTTGAGCAATAATGGTGCGCCAATTGCGCTCCACCATGGCCCAATCAGGCCCGACTCTGCATGCGGCGTGGGTGCGGCGGCACAGTGGAATTAACTCCTCTGTTTACTCTGCTCCTGCTCGCGCTTACTGGAATACTGACGACAGAATAAAGCCTCCTTGCATCAGAGTGGCGAATTAAGAATGTATTGCATGGTTTGTAGAGATTAACGCCAGGTCCGTTTCATAATGCATGACCACTGTGGACCGCTCTGTAGTAAAGGTGGCAGAGGAGGATGGAGAGTGGTGGATGTTTTTGTATAATCTTCAACACCTTATTAATCATCACTCAACAGGTACCAGGGATCTGATATGAAATCAGCTGCATGACATTTGGGAAATGTGTGGAAAGATAAAAAATGATGATGTGTATCGACTAAAGTATTACATCCGAATTCAACAGACACACTTCTTCAGATCTAACTCAGCCGAGCAACAAAGCTCGACACGACTATTGGCCACACTGTCTGGCACATTCAGGGATAGTTGGATGGGCCAAAACTAGCCAGGTACATGCATAGTCACATTAGATTTTAATGTGAGCATACTACTGTTCTTCTTAAGTTGTATTTTTATTATTATTAGTGTGATTGCAGAAGCAGTCGTTACATGTTCAGCTAACTGCTACTGAGGTTATAAAAATGGCGTCACATACAGATGACCATAAAGAACAAACAGCGAGTGTGTAGGAGAACAAACACTGGTTTTAGACTGTTTTACACCATTTTAATTTGTTGAAAACAAATTTTACTAATATACTCTGAGTTATAAGGGTTAATGAGTTTGGTCTGGGCTCCTTAGTTCCAGTGTAGGGTAAAGTTAATGCTACAGCATATAAAGGCATTATAGATGATGCTTGCAACCTTGTGGCAACAGCTTGAGGAAGGCCCAGCATGACTGTGCCCTTGCGCACAAAGCGAAGTTCATAAAAACATGGTTTGATGAGTTTGGAGTGGAACTCTGATGGCCTGCTGACATTAACCAAACTGGACACCTTTGTGATGAATTAGAACATTGATTGTGAGCCAGGCCTTCTCATTCAACATGAGTGCCTGACTTCACAAAAGCTCTTTTCACTGAATGGGCCCGAATTTTCACACTTCAAAATCTTGTGGAAATGTTTTGCAGAAGAGTGGACTTGTATAGCTGTTATAGCTGCAAAGAAGTATCATATGATCTACCTACTTTTCACCTTTTTGTGTTCTAGTAAAGTCACCAATTCATATGTAATGGTTTACTGTATTAGGTACAAGGGTACTAAAATCTCTAATATGTATTCGTTCTTTCTACTGTAATCTGTGTTGTTGTAATTTGGACTGTTGAATGTTTTTCTCATCTGGTCTGTTAAATGTTGTTTCTTGTGAATGAATAAAAATGATGATGATGATGATGATGATGATGATGATGGTGATTATTATTATTATTATTATTATTATTATTATTATTATTATTATTATTATTGTGGACTGTATATAATACTGTAATGTACTATATACCATAGTACAGTAAAGTATACAGTACTGTACTATATAGTATATAGACTGTATATACTACGATGAGACTATATATAATTATTATTGTACTGGCCTATACTACTATGGCACTCACCGTAGCACTATAGTTCTAAGTATCAGTACTTATCTGCATTTATCAACCCTTCCCATCCTGTATGGATGTGTTTACTTAGTATTAAATACATAGTGAACTTGCAAAAGCATTAGCTTAAAGTACTACACAATAACCTATTGTAACCTACTGTTAACTGCGTTACATACCTTGTAAGTCACTATGTATGTAACAGAAAAATGTATGTAACAGAAATTGATTGTAATTATTAAATTTATTTTACAAATTAAATTTTTACCATCCCTACTGAGTCTTGCCCACAGCCCCTTGTCTTGCCCACAGTCCATTTTCTCTTTTTCATTCTCGCTCATGTCTGACCATGAGCTTCTATTTTTGTTTTGTTTCCCTAGCTCCTCATTGGCTCCACCCTCTTATCAGGAACAGAGTTAGAATCAGGAAACTTTATTGATCCCAGAGAAAATTGCTTATGCAACAACTGCACAAACAAACAGAGACACAGAGAAAAGAACAATATAAAAAATGGTACGAAAACAAAATAAATTCTACAGAAAAGGAAAAATAAAATGCTGTGCTCAGTAAGAGAGTTGGATATAAATAGTATAGATAAATAAATAAAATTACTGCTGATGTGGTTTACTAATTAATACTAATAGTCTTTTGGAGTTGTTCACTATACCAAGTCTTGTATTGCACATACTAGCAATACAAGTAGTGTTATTCCACATGGTAAGATTATTGCCCATAATAAACTATTGAATATGTGATATAAGCACTAGTGATATAAGCAGTGATATTGTACATGACAATATTATTGCATATGTAGTGACATAAGCAGTGGCATAAGTGACATAAATAGTGATGTTGCACATGATAAGATGATTGCACATAATAATAAATATATTGTACATAATAATAATGATTTTGCCCATTTAGAAATTGCACTTCTCCTCACCTCGTCCTGGTTTGTCACTCCCTCTGGTCCATTGTCATTTTGCCCAGCTGTTTCTTGTTCTATGTCTGGGTATATAAAGCCCATTTTTCAATCTTGTTCTTTGCTGTGCATTGTGGATTCATGAGTTCATGCATTGTCTTCATTTGTTCTGCATAGTCTCTGTCGCTCTTTCGTGTTCTTGGTCCCATTTAGCTTTTTCCAGTGTCTCTAAGTTTATGTAGTGTCTTTAGTCTCCAGACCTAATCTGTTTTCCTTTGTTTTACAGGTTACATTTCAGAGTTAAATGGAATCCATTCGTGCTTGTACCCTGCCTTCTTGACATCAACAGCTGTTACAAATGAACACTGAATGAACGGGACTGGAGGAGTCATTGAAAGAGTATATAGTGTATATATAGTACATATTATAGGTACCACTTTACAATGAAACTAACTTGAAAGGTTTATAAATTATTTATAATCAGGTTGATCATTAAGTTGCAGATGTTTATAAATCATTACTAAGCAGTTATAAACAAGTTATAATAGTTATTTAACAGTCATATATTGCTGCAGATTCACTACATGGTAAAAGTTGGTGTTTTAATGGTAGTAGCACATTTTCAAATATCTGATGAAGCTGACAGTTTAATGTTCTGCCTAAGAAAGAGACAAGATGAGCTCAGCAACTTGCAAGATCTGGGTGAGTCTGCACTGATGTATGACACCTGTTATAACTTGTTTATCAGAATCAGAATCAGAATCAGAAAACTTTATTTATCCCGGAGGAAATTGTTTATGTGGTGACTGCCACATCAC
>JBBJLS010071036.1:0-11402 GCA_037577275.1 Bryconaethiops microstoma | reverse complement strand
ATGGATGGATGGATGGATGGATGGATGGATGGATGGATGGATGGATGGATGGATGGATGGATGGATGGATGGATTAATGTTTGGATGAGTGGATGATTGATTGGGTGGATAGTTGCACATATTGTTGATTAAATAGCTGGTTGGATGGATGATTTAATAGATGAATCTTTGGTTCACTATGTAGATGGATGGAGGAATAGTTAGTTGGATTTATAGATGTTTGGACATGTGGTTATTTAGAAGATTGGTTGGTTGGATAGGTAGATGAATGGTTGAATGGTAGATTGGATGCACGCATTAATAGATGCATGGTTGTTAGGTGGAAAGATGGAAATATATATTGATTGCTCGGATCGATAGATAATTGGATTGATGATCATTAAGATGGGCCGGTGATCATTTTGACGGTGGAAGGATGGATGGATGGTTGATAGCATAAATGGATAAATGGTTGGATGGGTAGATGTTTGGACATATGGTTATTTAGATAATTGATTGTTTAGATGGATTGATGGATGGTTGGATGGGTGGAAAGATGAATGGTTGGATGGTTTGTAAGATGGGGAGATGGAAGGATGGATGGCTGGATAGATAGATGATTGATTGGAATGCCTGCATGGGTGGATAGATTGATAAGAGTTTGAATGTATGTGTAGTTGGTTGGAAGAATGGATGCCTGATTGCATGAATAACTGGTTGGATGAAAGGATGAACAGAAAGATGTTAGATAGCTAGATGGTTCTGTGGCCTCAGTGGTCGATTTATTGATTAATTTGTCAGGTGATCGTGGACTCCATGGTGTCTCTGTGCCGGGAGCTGTGTCCTCTCTCCACTGCTGCTGCAGAACAGCTTTCTCCTCCTCTGTCCTCCATCTCTGAACGAGCGTCTATCCCTCGTTCGGCCATCCGCACAGCGCTGATGGAGAGAGCAGCCCAGGACATCAACCGTGCGCTGGAGTAAGAGTCTTCACACCATCACAAACCAAGGACTAGAGGAAAACAATGATTTGTTCTTTAAAGCAGAGGTCCCCGACCATCAGTCCGTGAGTCATTTGGTACCGGGCCACACAGAAATAAGACAAAATAAAAATATTTTATTGATATATTAATCCGGTACATCAAAAATGTAGCCAGCAAGCTAGCAAAAATGAGTGAAAAAACAAACGCACTTTGGGGATCTTCTTGGTATTTTTGTTTTTAGTTGTATCTGTACCGGTCCGTGAAAATATTGTTTTACATGAAACCGGTCCGTGGTGCAAAAAAGGTCGGGGGCCGCTGCTTAAAATGACATGATATATGATGAAACATACTTAATACGATCACTGACTTGAACTAATAAGGTAAAACAAAGTCATTTTTGACAGTAATGAACTAAGAAAAAAGCCGATATTTCGTGAGCTGGTTAGAAGAACACAGATTTGGTTCCAGATTTATTCAGTACCTCCAGCCACTGCAAGGGAATCCCATTAACAGCACCTCTAGTTCAATAAAATATTCATTGGTAATGATTGACTTGGCAGGTATTTGATGGCAAATACAAGTAATAAAGTCCTTCCATAACTAGAAGCCTAGAAATGATTAGGTGAATCCACCAACATATATAACATTACAATTTACTCTATTCATGTTAATTGTATTTATCATAATACTAGAGTTTTGGGAAGAAAACATATTGCCCAGCAAAGTAGCTTTTAAATGTAGAATTTTCAGGTGTTTTAGACTTTTGCACAGTATACACTGATCAGCCAAAACTTTAGAATATTGTTTGTCTCACTCATGCCACCAAAACAGCTCTGAACCATCAAGGAACCTCCACAAGTCCTCTGAAGGTCTCTGGTTCTGCAGCAGCAGATCCTCCATGGATTCTCCAGCAGGGACCTCCATGGGTCGGACTAGTTTGTCCAGCACGTCCCTGATCAGAAAAAAAATTAACTGTTTGTCGTGTTCCTCAAATCATTTCTGAGCAAAGTTTGCAGTAGGGTGGAGAACCTTCAGAGGTGCAGTCAAGGTCTCGATGGGTCGGGCGGCACAAGGGGGACCAACAATATTAGACAGGTGGTTTTAATGTTATGCCTGATCAGTGTTTTTTCATAATTTTTCATGTATATGAGGTATGTGATTCCAACTTTTGCATTATATATTATAGGTGTATTCCAAAGACAGAAATTATTTAAAAAATGAATGCAGATAAATATTTGATACTGAAATTACAGCTCCAGTCTGACAGTCTGGAGACTCAGTGATGGAGAGAAGTAAGACAAGTGTGAATTTTGATATAACTGTATAAGTATTGGTAGCTCTAACTACTTTGCCACTTCTGTCTCGTTCAGAGAGGTGAAGCTGTCGGTGGTTTCATATCTCACCAACTCTGTAGTGGACCAGATCCTTCAAGAACTCTACACAACTCACAAGTCCCTGGTACTATACAAAATTATTGTTTTTTACTCTTTCTAAATGTAAAGCCAATCGGAAATCAGAACACATTTTTGACCGGATTGTTCCAGAAAGAAACTGTGGTCAGATCTGTATAAGCCAGTTGTGGGGAAACATTCAAATGAATCATTCAAAGTGTGTGAGTGTCACTAGCTAAATGTGCATGAAATGGAGTTCGTCATCAGTTGACATCATGGTTGAAATGGTCAGAAAGAGCAAAAAATGGACATTCGAGGGAACTGACTTGTGTTAACATTATCAATGATTGCATTTAAAAAAAACTGAAATAGTGAGTAAGTGATCAAAGTGGCATTTCACAGACGCCCTTATTCAGAGTGACTTACAGTCATTAGTTACAGGGACAGTCTTACGGTCATTAGTTACAGGGACAGTCTTACAGTCATTAGTCACAGAGACAGTCTTACAATCATTAGTCACAGAGACAGTCTTACAATCATTAGTTACTGAGACAGTCTTACGGTCATTAGTTACAGAGACAGTCTTACGGTCTTTAGTTACAGAGACAGTCTTACGGTCTTTAGTTACAGAGACAGTCTTACGGTCATTAGTTACAGGGACAGTCTATCAATCATACCGGCCCACACGCATCTGACGTAAAAAGTCTTCCAACTGGACTAGACTGTGCAGCAGTGTGGACTAACCATCCCAGACCAGTCAGTTTAGTGAAGTTCAGAGAAGGTCAGCAGGCCTTGTTGAAGAAGAGCTGGAGCTTTACCTGCGATGATGGGAGCTCCAGCGGCCACAGGGTGCTCCTTTAAGAGCTGCAGCGCGGTGTGCATGTAGTCCTGCATCTCTGCTGCCTGGAGACTCTGTGTCTGTGTGTGTCTGTGTGTATCTGTGTGTGTGTGTGTGTATTTTAACAGAAACTTCAGCACTCTCTCGCACGGGGCTCCACACTCCTGACTGCGTGTCGTGGGAATTATATAACGTCCAGGTTATTTATTAACAACTATCAAAGCTGCAATCAGAGTGACACAAGCATTACCTTAAAAGACCAGACACAGAGGTGAAGGCACACACCCTCCAGATACTAAGTACACACTGAAAGTGCAGTGTAACTTCCTCGTTCACCTTTCCCTCAGATCCGCCAGAATAAAAGTTCAACGGCCCACATAGGCTGGCAGCAAAAACATGACAATAATAAAATGGAAATCGCAGTTATAGAATAGCATCATAGGAAACGGAAACTTCTTTCAGTTCTTTTCAGTGCTAATCTGTTTCTTTGTTGTGTTTTAGTTTGAAAAGCAGCCATGAAACAATCCGGAAGAGTCACTGTCCTCATGCCACGTCAGATCTGAGTTTTGCTTGCAGGCTGTCAGGTGTGTGTGAGAGAGTGTGTGTGTGTGTGAGAGTGAGTGTGTGTGTGTGTGTGTTTGTGTGAGAGAGAGAGTGTGTGTTTTGCAGAATTGCACGCAGCATCCTCCCGTTTATTTAAAGAGCTGTACATGAATTTGTGCGTCAGAATGCGGCGGGTCGGGCTGCTGGGTCGGGTTCTGGTTCTGGTTCTGATCCTGTTCGCAGCTCTCAGCAGCGGCACAGAACTCACCTTCGAGTTACCTGATAACCAGAAACAGTGTTTCTACGAGGATTTAGAAGAAGGGGCCAAACTTGACATCGACTTTCAAGTAAGATCATTTGTTCTGGATGAGTTATTTCTATACTTGTCTTATAACAAAGTGGCGCATTTGTATTTCTGTGTAAGTGTAATCATTGAGTAGACAAAGCCTCCCAGACAATGTGCAAAGAGTGGATGCCAAACTGAAACAAACTACCCGGAGAAAAAAAAATACATTGTATAAAAGTACACATCTTACAAAAAACTAACATTTCCCAGATCAATATTGTTTAAAATGATTTCATTGCATTACTGGTTCCTTTGCTGCATGCATGGGTCAGTACGAAACACAATGTACTTAAACTGTGCTTAACCCTCCCTTAATCTACCCCTGAAAATACACTAAACCCCTTCATTTGAATTAAGTGTCCATTCATTTGTGAAACCGACCCCTTAATTTTACCTCAAAATTAGATTTAAGGCATGAGTGTAAAACCCCTTAATCTTAAATTTAAGGCGTTAATTCAGGAGATTCTATTATTTAAGGGGCAAATTTGAACAAGGGGGAAATTCAGTAGTTTTTCCCCTTAATCTGTGCACTTTTCCCCTTATTTTTCCTTTATTTTCTGTATGGGAAATTAAGGTCAAAATTAAGGTAATTTTAAGAGGTAAAGTTAAGGCGTATGGTTTCGTTGTGGGTGGTGCATAGTGTTTATACCATATTCAGAACGTGTCTTCTGTTTGACATGATATCATTAGACTTAGACAGAAATGTACAGTGATGTGATAGACTGTGAAAAAACACTGCAGGTTCTGAATTAATGTGTAAATCTATATTCAGTTTAAAGTTTTATAGTTTGTGAGCCCTTTCCAATGTTCCATATTTCTGCATAAATATGACCTAACTTTAACCATAATCAAGTAGATAAAGAGAACCCAGTAAAACAAATGAGACAAAAATATATACTTGCCCATTTATTTATTGAGGGAAATGATCAAATGTTACGTGTCTGTGAGTGGCAGAAGTGTGTGAACCTTTGTTTCCGGGTCTCTGGTTTGATCCTCCTGTGTAGCAGTAACTGCAAATAAAAAATTCTGATGAGTTCTGCACATCTTGGCTTGGAGGAACTTTAGCTCGTTCCTCCATACAGAACTGTTTCAACTCTGAGATGTTTGTAGGTTTCCTTATAATTTCCACAACATTTCTACAGTACTCTTCTTTAACCTTTTATTTTTTAGAATGAATTGTGTGCGTATGGTTATTGTCTTGCTGCATAACGCACTTTCTTTTGAGATTCAGTTCATGGACAGATGTCCTAACATTTTCCTTTAGAATTCACTGATATAGTTGAGAATTCATTGTTCCATCAGTGATGGCAAGCCATCCTTGTCCAGGCCCAAACCATGATACTACCACCACTATGTTTTACAGATCAGAAGATTCTTATGCTGGAATGTAGTGTTTTCCTGTTTCCAGTCATGATGCTTCTCAGTTAAACCAAAAAGTCTGTTTTGCAAAACTTCCAATGCATAAGTTTGTTGTTCATTATTCTCTTGATGGAGGGATCAAGGACATAGGACAGTTTCACACTTGGTAGGGACACATGGGTTTGGAGCAATGGGCTGGTGGGTAAACCAGGGGTTATATTATGGTTAGTTAGATCTGAGGGGACAGCAGTTTAAGCAATACATCACAAGGTGTTGGTTCTATATTTTTGTTTATTACTTTTTACCAATTCAATTTAAACAAATACAAAGACTAACAAACATCTGCAATACATTTGTGGAAAGGAATAAGAAAACAAAAAGAGGGAAAGGAAGGAAGGATAATATAATAACATCAAATCTGGGCGGCAAATACAACATACATCCAGTAAGTTAAATATTTTCCACAGTACACATGGCTAATCTTGACATGCAGAGGTAGTAAATTCATATTTTTGGTTCCATTCTAAATGTTACTAAATATGTTATAATATGATTACCATTATTACATGGGACTTAATCTATTAGATTGACATACTTTTAGAGATCAATACAAAATCACCTGTCAATGTCTGTGACCCAGTGATTCTTTCATAGGTTATAAAGATCACTGTTGAATTGTGCTCCTGTAGTGTTCTTGAGCTGTTTTCAACTGGTACATGATAGCTTGTTTGAAGTTAATTGCTATCTTCTAAGCTCATTAACTCCTTAGCTACCTTGCGTTAGCTAGCCTATTGTTTAAACTCCTTTTACCTGGTCTGAGTTGATTGGGTGTGAATTGCTTGGTGGGTCCAGCAGATTGTGAATATATAGCCACACACTACCATTTCAAGTCAAGTAGGTATTATTGTCATTTCGAACATATGTACACAGAACACCGTGAAATGAAACAACGTGCTTCCAGGACCATGGAGCAACACAAGAACAGACCTGAACACCACGAGACCACTGCATTTGCACTGTAGCTACCCCTGTATTTGCATTTTCTTGTGTCTGTATTCTTTCTAAGTTAGTAACCAACTCTGCTTGTTCTGTTATCTACCTGTTTTATATTTGGAGGCATATTTAGGGTTTACACTATATTAAACAGGCATTTTTAGGCTTTAAAAAAGTTTTTTACTACATTGTAACTTCACGTTTTTTCACTATACATGGGTGCTCTTGGAACATAACCCCCGCGATAGTCTTCACATCTCGCTCCTGTTCACACCTTAATAGTTCATTTTTTGAATTCCATTGTGGTGTTGTAACTCATCTCACCAGACTTCACATCCAATGCTTCTATAAACACCCCTTCATTTATTATACATTGCACATTCTCTGTCCTGCTGTTACTATATTTGGGCAATTATATTTTTGCTCTCTACTTCTGTTTCTTCATTTTTGCACATGTAACTGTCTGTAGCTAGAATACAGTATCTTTCATAAAACTGTATTGATTCAAACTAGTACTCTAGCTATTGACTGCACTAAATGTTGTCTTGTCCTGTTGCTTTGTTGCTCTTGTGTTTTTCTTGCACTCATTCTGTTTTCACTGGACATCCTCCTCAATTCATTCCCTGATGATGACTCTCCACTCATTCTTCTTTGTGACTTCAGCCTCCCAAATGACAATCTGAATACCTGCGGCATCCTCAAGCTTCTGTCATCTTTTGTTCTGTGCCTCAGCAACTATAAAACAGCAGGTAATGTTCTTGACCTTGTCTTCATAAGAGCCACTCCTGCGCTTTTTGACCACCCCTCTCCATCTCTGTAAAAATCATATTTTGTTGTTCACATTCTCTCTCCAGACTGACTCCAACCACTCTACCACTGTCTCTTCAACCATTTGCCACAAAGTCTTAACTTCTCAAACTTCCTGCACCTTCTGCATCTTCTTCCATCTACTTGGAAAACTTTGCCAGCTTCTTTGATGGGAAAAATTGACAAGATCAGACAATCCTTCCTGTGGCCATTGCCCCTCTCTCTTACTGTCAACCTGCCGACCGACCTCCACTTATGTGCTTTATCCTTCTTTCCATGGATGTTGTTCTTCAGCTCCTGACATCCTGCAACCCTTCAACATGACCACCTGATCTAATCCCATCATCCACACTTCTGACCATATCCTCAGATCTTCTCCCTTACGTCACTCACGTTAATAAATGGCTCAGTGAAAACAAACCATATTTTAATGGCCTTCAAATCAGCTGTAGTCACACCAATCCTGAAAAAAAAACACCCTCAACATCACTGATGTGAACAACCACAGACTGCTGTCTCTTGTCTCCTTCTTGTCCAAAGTTCTAAAGTGTGTTGTGTACAACCAACTCAGCCTCTTTCTTTCACAAAACTGTTCTAATGACCCAGAACCCTCTGGTCTCAAAACAGCACATTCTACAAAAACTGCATTTTTAACAGTAATTATGAAGCTTCATGCAGCCAGACCAGCCAAACTGTCTTCGGTTCTAATTCTTCTAGATCCTTCTGGCTTCACTCACCAAACTTGGAATAGCTGTTTCTGCCTGATGGTGGATTGTGTCCAACCTTGAGGATTATAGTTACCAAATGTCATAGAAAGGAACTACCCCACAAAGACTTACCACTGGTGTTCCCCAAGGCTCAGAGCTTGATCCTCTTTTCTTTTCCTTATACACTTGTGCTCTCGGAGACATTACATCTTCACAGGTCATAGTAAGGCAGGAAGTTGCATTAGGGGGTATGTGTAGTGTACTGAAATGGGTGTCATGACATGTTCTGGTGGGAAATTGACATTAGTGTGTACCTTCTATATCTAGTGCACTGGCTGGTGTTTTTTAATGGTTCGGTTCATGCACAGATTGTACAGACCATTAACCCTCTTTGGCTGAGTATGAAGTGTGCAAGAGCATCAAATAACCTGAAAACTGTCTCATTAGCTGTGATTCCAGGTCTAAATTTTAGTAGAGACATTTCAACTTTCCTGAAAATTGATAGTGACATTAACCCCACCCAGTGTGAGAGAGGCCTTTACTTACTCAGTGTTGCTTTGTGACTGTGCAGACTCCCACACTCCTTACTCTTTGATCCATTTTGGGGAGGGTAACAGTGGTCTTGAACTTCCAAGTGTAATATATTTGTACTTTCAGCAATTGAAAGTAGATCATCTGAGTTTTGGTCATATTTGTGCTGAAATATCTTTTTGTTACACTGATTGAAATGAGGTCTTGTGATGATAAGTGAGTAGGATGTGAATTGCTTTGGCTTTTGTCCATTCCTTTGCTTCACACAGGTACAGACAGAAACACGAGGCACCATGAATGCTGTATAATGGCACGTCATTTGAAGTTGTTTCACTGAACAGCGACAGTTTAAGTCTTATGAAATGGTTCTGCAAGGATCTGTAAGAGATGCCAAATAGATGACTCCTGAAAAATCATGTCAATGAAAGAATCTATTATATTTCAGGTTATTGCTGGAGGCAACTATGATGTTGACTGTTTTGTGACGGATCCGATGAATAATGTTCTGTATGAAGAAAGGAAGAAACAATATGACAGCTTCACCCATACAACAACTCTGAAGGGTGTCTACAAGGTCTGCTTCAGCAATGAGTTCTCCACCTTCTCTCATAAAACTGTGTATTTAGACTTCAGAGCTGCTGAAGAGATACCATTACTGCCTGATATGAATAAGGCAACAGCGCTTACACAGGTAGGACATGCGCGCACAAACAAACACACCCATACACACACCTGGCTGTTTCAATTGCTCAGATAACATTTTGTTATACACTGGTTCTTGTCCTTAATATTACTCATGGAAAATTACAAAAAGTGAAATAAGAACACGTGTAATGTGATGGTGTAAAACTACACTCATTCATAATTAATTAAAAATATGATGTCTGTGTAAAATGCACCAGGAATGATATAGTCTCTTTAAACTCTACTCCTTGTTTCACAGATGGAATCAGCGTGTTTGTCCATCCATGAGATTTTGAAGGTGGTGGCAGAATCTCAGACATGGTACCGCCTACGAGAGGCCCAGGACCGCATTAGGGCAGAGGACCTGAATGAACGTGTGTCTTACTGGTCCATTGGAGAAACTGTTATTGTATTTGTGGTCAGCATTGGCCAAGTTCTCATGCTCAGAAGCTTCTTTAGTGAGAAGAAAACCAGTGTAGCCACCAGCACATAGACTCCCTTTGATTACCTTTCCAATATCTTGCAATGCATCTTTCACATTATACCACTTACCGAAGGCTTTCCCTCTTTTGTTGGAAGCTGCCTCTGGTTAATACTACCAATTACAATAAAAGCAAGCACACTTAACTCCTTTTGGGCTTCAGACAAAAATGAGTGGCCACAATAAATTTTTTCCTAGTACAGTTAAATAACGGCAGTAAAATATTTGTGAGGATTTTGCATCGATGTCAGCCACTGCTCTTGAGATTTAGTGTATTGGATATTTAAGCCGGTGGGATCATTTTTCCGTTTTGAAAGTTTGAAAAGCCGTTTTAATGTTCTGCACTGTAAACCAAAGAGTCCTTTGCTAGTAATTGTAACTTTTTTGTCATTAACCTTTAACCTTTTAGTTCTGTTTTCAGTCACTTATGGTCAAAAACTAGCTTAGACATGATACTTTTAAGGAGAAGATCTCAGGATATGGAAATTGTTTACAGTCTTTAAAATATATACAATAACTGTTACATAATCTGTCATTTCAAAACAGTTTAGATTTTCAGATTTTCATTTGAATCTAAACTGTTCATTATGAGTTTAACTGAAATTTAGTTTAAACTGAAATGAGTTTAACATTATAATTTAACTGAAAAACACTGCGTTGTAGATAATGCTACACCAGAGACATGTGCTTGTCATTCAGAATTTTGTCACTGTCTGAACAAAACCTTGTATCTACATTTGAACTCACCAAGGTTTTTTTTTCCTTCTCCTGTAAAGTTGCTGTTTTTAAGATACAAGGTTTTATTCTTACAGACGCTTTGTTTTCATCGACCTGGCAGCATTGATTTTGATGTGGTCGTATGATTGTACCAAGCCCATGGTTATTGGACCAATACATGCTTTTCTACTACATGAATATGTTCTCAAGAGGACAAAGCAAACAATGAACTTACTTTGTATTGTTTAAGGTGTATAATGTGTTTGGATGACTAATAAAAACAATATATATTGTTAAAGACGATATTTTGTTTTTTTAACAAAGTGGGTGTAAAGTACTGTCCTACTTTTGCTGAGCATGCTGGGAAAGTGTGACACCTTTTAAAAGCATTATGACCATCTGTTAACACATTTTTAAGGTGAATCTCGTGGCACTGCGGCATGAAACCGTTATTAATGTTTTAAGCGAGGATATTTTATGCTAAGCCTAATCCTGCATGGATCAATGGTAGCCTACCTTATTGAAGCCTGCTCTGCTGACACAGAACAAGTGAAAATCGTTTTTAGGTCTACATGCTTTATATATTATATGAATGTGCTGTAAAGCAAACTATGCTACATGTACGTGTAATTCATCAAAACACTGGCATTTAACCCCTTTTAGTAAAATGGCTCCTAAACCAGTTAAAGACAATCCAGAGAAAGAAATGACAACATGAAGTCGGGAGGAGAGAATAAAGGTGGGTGTGGAATACAGAGAGCAAAATCAACATAAAGGCCCTTGCCTTCTAATTACTGTAGTCGCTGGTTGTTATTAGGACAGTCTCCATTGGCTGTAGAACCTCTATCAGGGTGGTAGTAGCCTAGTGGGTAAAATACTTGCCTGCGAACCCGATGACAACAAAGCCCCTCCCCCACTTTCTACCATTGTGTCCTTGAGCCAAACATTTAACCCTAAGTGTCTCCAGGGGGACTGTCTCTGTAACTAATGACTGTAAGACTGTCCCTGTAACTAATGACTGTAAGACTGTCTCTGTAACTAATGAC
>JBBJLS010071035.1:0-11402 GCA_037577275.1 Bryconaethiops microstoma | reverse complement strand
CCACTCAGCATTCAGCACCACCAGTATACTGATCACCGCCTGATCATCTGGAATCAGCTGCACCTGTTTCTTCACTGATTCAGGCATTAAGTTAGATGAGCTTTGTTCTGCTTAAATGGTTCATATGTAGATCACTGTGTGGCTTAATGAAAAAAAACAACATACCTCTGAAACTGGTCAGGTTTTGGACAAAAATTAGAGTCTCTGAAAGTCCTCCAGGACTTAAATAATACAAATATTATTTAAAAATGTTAAAAAAGGAATTTTGAATCAAGTGGTCAATAGTGTATAAAACAACAGTGACATGCACATTTTACACAGACACACTCCCACAAATTGCAAAAGGAATAACCAGGAAAAAAATGACGCGGTCTCTCATTTTCCATGGCTGTATATAAACATTACATGATATATTGACATTATATGGATTTTAAATGGACAGTAAATGGCTGTTACATGATCTTTAAAAGTTCAAGAGATGACCTTTGAAAGCTGCTTAAGCTCAAAACCTCACTCTCCCGTAGAAGATTCGCTTAGAATCTAAGGTTCGCTTACCATGTTCTCAGACATCATACGTGAACTGATCTGAATTGATAGTTCATGAATATACATTTATGTAAATGACCATAATAAACCACAGAGTCTAAACATAAAAAAAGTGTGTGATAGTGCACAAATGTGTGTGAAAATGCACAAATGACTTATGAGGTTAGGGTTAGGGTTAGGGTTATATATATATATACGAATAATTTGTGTCATTTTACATCATACTATAATCACTGATTATGAAAGATTAATAAAGGTTAAACATCAGTCATATTGATTTATGGCAGTTTTTAATCATTATATTCTCTCTCACTTTATTCAGTACACCTATGCATTTTTTCCTTCCTATTTTTAATAATTTGTACTGTTTTTCCCATGCATTCACTCCCTTTAGAACTTTAACCTCATGAAGTCCAAGTAACTGCGAGGGATTCCTGACCCTTATAACTGCAGAACCCACATGTATTAGCTGTAGGGCAGTTACTGGATGATCTGTGGTTGTTACTGAATGCTGGTTCTTCAGAATAATGACTGACTGAGAAGCTGAACTATCGAATAAACATGCTGATGGCTTACCCCGTCTGACTCCGTAGTGTTCGGCCTCGTGTGGAGCCGGCCTGCAGCGGAGAGAGGTTCATTGTCAGATTGGAGATCAGCGCAGGACGGCGGATTCAGAGTGCTCCCGTTCCCCCCGCCCACCGTCCACCCAGACCTGCAGCCTGGAGGAGTGTCCCGCATATTACAGATGGAGCCAGGGAGAGTGGCAAGGGGTGAGTGACATAATAATACAGAGAGAGAGAGAGAGAGAGAGAGAGAGAGAGAGAGAGGAGGGAGGAGAGAGGGAGAAAGAGAGAAAGACGGAGAAAGAGAGAAAGGGAGAGAGAGAGAAAGAGATAGAGAAAGGGGGGGAGAAAGAAAGAAAGGGAAAGGGAGAGAGAGAAAGACAGGGAGAAAGAGAGAGAGAGAACGAGAGAGAAAGAGAAAGAGAGAGGTTGGGCCATTAAACTGGAACACCTCTCAGAGCTGGTAGCTGGCAGATTGCCAGTGCTACTTTGGAAGCCGTGAAGAGGAGAGTTCTGCTCTGATAGAAATCATATGCCTCTGTTCTCTGTCCACACACACACACACACACCCACACACACCCCTTCAGAACAGCACACCAGTGCTGACAAGCTGTGAACTGAACATGCCTGATTGAGGACTGGTGATTTATGTGCATATTAATGTTCTCACTTTTCACTTCACTTTATGTTCTTACATTGCTATGGTTCATGTGGTTCAATCCTCCAAATCCTTTCTCTCTTACACATAAATGGCAGTTTATGTAGTTTTTGTAGTATGAATACTTCATCGTAGTTACCTAATACATTTTAGTAGTTACTGAATTATTCGCAGTGATTACTTAATACCTTTCATACTTACTGTGTTATTTTTAGTAGTTACCAAATACCTTTTAGTATTTGTTGACTTATTCATAGTAATTCTTTTTATAGTGGTTTTTGAGTCAATGAATCATTTAAAGTAGATACCGAATAATATAAAGTATTTAATAAAGCTTTATTTTAGTTATTATTTAAGATAAGATAAACCATTATTAGTCCCACAAGTGGGAAATTTGCATGTCATAGTGTTTACTGAGCAGTTTATAATATTTAATAAACAATTTATAGTAGTCAGTGAACCTTTCAAACTATTTACTGAATAATCAATAGTATTTACTGAATAATATTGAATAAAATAATAGAATATTTTTATAATTATAGTAGTTGCCAAGTAAATGGTGGCAGCTACAGAATAATTTAAAGATCTCAAATAATTTATTGTATTTACTAAATAATTTATAGCAGTTGTTGAATAGTTTATAGTCGTTTCTGAAGAGGAAAGCCCAATAAGTGAAAATTAAACCAGCAGTTTAGACGTCATGTCATTTTTTGACCGTAACATTAAATGTCACACATGTTCAGCTCAAGATTCAAGATAAACTCAGAAATTGAGATAAAAAAAATAAACACTCCTGTCTGAACATAAATTATGTTTTATTATAAAATCGTCACCAAAAGCGACTTTAGAAGCTACAGTGCTTCTAAAGACAGCATGTAATTTCAACCCAGCCAGTTTGATGTAATTAAAAAGCTGAATTTCCCTTTGGAAAATTAGAATATGGCTTGTTGAATAATTGTAAAAGGTGTGCATGCCATGCTTCCTCACTCTTATAACTTACTTGTATATTTGTTCTAATTACTGAATTACTCTTAAGAGTATGGAGAACTTTTTCAGAAAGAAGGGTGAACTGTTTAGGAGTCCTTGAATCTGGGTCAAGTAACAGCGTGAAATCAGAGAACTCTGAAGAAAAGTCTAATTAGTGTGGAGAGCGGTGCTCTGGTGAAGGCGTCTCCGGCCCCCCTGCCGCGAGAGGAGGAGCAGCTGGAGTTTATTAGTGCGGCGCTGACCGCTCCCTGGGTCAGACCGACTCGTTAAGGCTGTTTGGCACTCGGTGCACATGCACCTTATTATAATTCTTTTTCTTTATTTTCTTTTTCTTTATTATCACTTTCATAATACCATTTATCTCTTCATCATCACTTTTTCTTTGTTATCACTTTCATAAGCCATTTTGCACTATTGACACTAAATCTTACACACAGCATTACAGTTTATCTTGTTACAATAACGTCTATAATTGTGTTGCACTAGAGTTTATTGTTGATCGTCTATTTTCTCTTTAAAAAATCTCTATTGTCTTACTTTGTTCTTCTGTTGCACTGCGCATGCTATTGACAAAAGAATTTCCCTCGGGATAAATATAGTTCTTTTTTATCTTCTTATCTTATCTTTTAATAAAAATCCAAGTTACCCAGTTCCCCTCTTACTCCAAACCTAAACAGTGAGTGAAGACACTGAGGCCAGTGTAGCTGGTTGATAATGGAAGCTTATATAAGGTTCTTGCCAATCTAATGGTGTTGTCACTTCACCAGATGAACTGTGTGTGTCAAGGATGAGCTGGCGCTGTGAAACATTTACAGGATTTAATCTAAATGCATTTATTGCGTGTACCACTACGTCAGGACGAGCTTCTGAATGTTCAATCATTTCTCAAAGCAGCAGCGAAAGATTTCAGAAGATGAACACAACCGATACGGCCTACAACACTCCAGCGACCAGTGTTAGTGAAGTAACATGGTGAGCTTTAGTGCTGTTTGTAATGGTCAGTAAAGATTACTGAAAACTGACAATTCTGCTGCTGCAGAATTAGCGCTTGGATGCTTTCTTTTCAGGTGCTCGAAAGTAACGTTGCACCTCCGTGGAAAGCTCAGGCAGGAAATGCTCCCGGACTTCACTTCTTCTGGAGCTTTCAGTCCTAGTTGTTCTTTGGCTGTGGGAACATTCTCACATGTCTACTGTGGGTGAACTCCTGCCCTCCTCAGGTCATGGGCTCTCTCTACTAGCTTGACAAGGAAAAAATCAACAACAGAACATCATTAAAGTTTAGTACATTGCTTTTCTCCCTCCTGCTCTCTCAGATCTTCTACTACTAATATTCTTCTTGTCCCACGCACTAGACTCTCCACTCTTGGAGGTAGGTCGTTCAGCGCCGTGGCTCCCAAACTACGGAACTCTCTTCCGCAAACCCTCCATGACTGCTGCTCAATCTCATCTTTCAAAGACCTTTCTTTTCATTTAATATTTCTCTTCCACCATGCCTATGTAAAATGGATTTTTTCCCCTCTTCTTCTTATGGAAAAAAATGTATTTGTATGTGTCTTTTTTTTTTTGCTCTGTGAAGCGACCTTGGGTTTGTGAAAGGCGCTATATAAATGTAACCTATTATTATTATTATTATTATTATTATTACTTTTGTCTGGTGGGTGACACAATATAGAAGTATGGCAATGTTTTGGGAAGGTTTTCTTCTAAAGAGCAGTGGGAGGCCTTTCTGTTTCTGGTGGAACTTCTCGCATACCTCGTTCATGGACATGCGTCACTCATGTGCTTTTGCTTCTAGGAATTCTGGAAAGCCTTCGCCAAGCCGGCATGCCAGGCTTTTTGAGTGTGATGATTACGTTTCTGCTTGGCGTAGGGAATACCCCTGTCGTCGTAACAGAGTCTTCTGGCAAGGATCAGATTTAAAGTGGGATAAGGAGCAGATGGAGTGTGTGTTCGTAAGAGCTGAAGTGGTTTACAGTGTGTGTGACGTGTGAGGCCATGCAGAGGCCTCCAAAAGCAACTAAGATAATCAGTCCAGCTCAGGGCATGACTCAATCCAACACAAACACACACACACACACACACACACACACACACACACACACACACACATAGATTCCCATACACGCCATAAAAATAGAAAACCATTAGGGCCTAAGTGCACAGTGTCACAGCAGTTTAAATGTAATGGTTCGCTTTCATCTTTCATGCTGGCTCTAAGTACCCTCAGATAAATGGACCCTGAACCATCCCTCTCCAGTGATTTAAAGGCCTCTTTTCAGATACCGGGATGTTTTCCCTCCACTTCAGCTTAACTGTACGAGACAAGGTGATGTGTGTTTATGTGCTCCGCTCAGAGATGACTTCATCCTCCTTTCGCTCGAGGAAGCGCCCCAGAAAAATCACAGTGGCCGAGGTGGGGCCGGGGGTCCCAAGCACCCTCGGCTTTCACGGTGTATTGAACTCAGCATGACAATACAGCAACAGTACTGTGCAAAAGTCATTTATTTATTTTCTAGTCAAAACAGAAAAGGACAAGATTCAGATTTGGGAAAAAAGCAGGAGACATTTTGAACATCAAAAAATTACAATATTAGATGTTTTTGATTTTTCGCAGTTTATCCTCTTGATCTTATGCGAACCTTTGTCCTTACAGTGTAGCGTAACATGTGGTTCTGGCCGTCGCCGCCGGACTGTGTTGTGTCTGGATCACAACAAGCACGAGGTCCATGAGCTGTACTGCTCAGACCAGCGGAGACCCCCAGACACCGAGCTGTGTAATGCTCAGCCCTGCGAGTTCATCTGGATCACAGGGGACTGGACCAAGGTGAGAGACGCTTCTTTTACAGTCCCTCAAGTTCTAGGTATTAACAGGGTTAACATGAGGTACTCTGGAGACTAGGTAATGTTTCTGAGTCACATGATGGTAAATTTCATTATTATTTTGGGCAAAATAGATTTCAAGTTTCTTTATTTCGTCACATACATAATTATTCAAATACAACATGTAGTGACGTATTCCCGCGAGTCGACCCATTAGACCGTGCAATTAAGTTATCAAATAATTTACAATCGATTAAAGAGAAATTTGAAGAGGCTGAACTAAGTAAACAAACAGTTAGAAACACGATCTGTACAGCGTGCGACCGTAATAGAGTAGAATACATTTAAGGGACTTTTTCTCACTAGATTACACGGATATTTTCGACACATTCTAGATATTAACAGTAAAATACCAACTATTTATATACTTATTTGGAGTTAAAAGATGGTGATTTGAAACAAACATACTACATTTTCTGTAATGTTTCACGTAAATGAGAAGAATGGCAGAGATAGTTTACTATGCTTTAGCTTTATTGACTTAATAGCTAGAACCTGTGAAGTTGTTTAATGTAGTTCAGCCAAAATACAGTCCTTTGGAGTTTGTATCTACAATTAACCAGTTCATTCCTAAAACCTAAGGGACTATTGAAGAAAGAGCTACCGAGACATGGTTGAAACTGTTGATGAGCACGGATATAGTGTTTGTACCATAATTTTGTTGTTAGTTTGTTTTTTGTTTTCCTCTCCAGTGCTCCGTTACGTGTGGGCAGGGCTATCGGAGGAGGCTGGTGTCCTGCAGTGAAGTACATGCTGGGATTGAGAACTACGAGTACGGTAACCAGGCGTCGTCAAACTGTCCCGGGACCCCTCCTCAAAGCTATATGGCCTGCAACCTGCCCTCCTGCTCTCCCGGCCATGCCTGGAGAGTGGGCATCTGGGGACCTGTGAGTGCTTTAACTATTGGTACATGATGCATCAGAATCACACTGGCATCAGTGGATAATTAATAATAAAAAAAAAATCCAGCTGGAGCCACATGTGTGTTATTGTTTTGTTTCTCTGCCACTAAGAACATTTTCAGTAGGTTTATATACTGTGCCTTTGTGTGTGTGTGTGTGTGTGTGTGTGTGTGTGTATGCAGTGCTCTGTGAGCTGCGGTAATGGCTGGATGGAGCGCTCGGTGCAGTGTGTTTCAGCAGAAGGAGACCTCAGTGATGAATGCCCCTCCACCTCCAGACCGGAGGGCCGGAAGACCTGCAGTAACCCCTCCTGTGAGTGTGGAATGTATACAGCAAACCTCAGAGCTGTCATAACACACAGATCAAGCTCTCCCGGAACACATTAGCTCGAGGCTATTTGTATTTATAAAACCTAGAGCAATAGACTCATTACATCTATGATTTAGATACAATTTAATGTTATCATGGAAAATCATAATCAGAAAACCTTATTGCTCCCAGAAGAAATTGCTAAAAATGAGAATTTTCTTGCTGAATCTGATCTTAATCTTAAAGATGATATCATAGTCTATAATGAAGGCTATCTACTTCTTTAATGTTCATTAATAATGATGAAGGGCTTGTGCATATCACTGATTTAAGAAAAAACACCCTGTACTTATAAAACAGCCTTTAACAACTGTAACCTGAAAGGTTACATTAACAAATTCATCATGAAATGCGACCTGCCTCTAATGCAACGTCACTGGAGAGCTCAGCACGCTTGGAGGAGAACAATAACTGCCTATTATATTAAGTCAGCTGGCAGAATCAATGGGGAGCAATAGCTTGAGTGGTGAGAAGGGGTGCTGTCCTGCCTGCCCGGAGAGAACGAGGCTGATTATGGTTTGGATCCAGGCCACAGATAACTGTGGCATCATCAGGGATTGATGAATCAACTGACAGTACTTAGATAGTGGTACAATCCATTGACAGTACTTAGATGGTGGCACAACTCAGTTGCTGTCTCTCTCTCTCTCTCTCTCTCTCTCTCTCTCTCTCTCAGGTCATTTGCCTGCCAGCTGCAGGGATGTGCAGGTCCAGGCTGGTGTTGTGTCTGATGGAGAGCAGGTTCTGAATGTGCAGGGCAAAGCACTTAAAGTGAGAATCACACCAGATTTTAACACTCTCCACTCACATGGTCAAAAAGGTGTATCACTTATGTACCTTAAATTTTCAGTGGTTATCATTTGCATGACAGATCCACCAATTTTCCACCAGATTTTCTGCACAATACGATCATTTATAGTCATTTAGAGTGGTCTGATGGGAAATGGTTCATTGTAGAAAAACTCTTTACAACTGGTGGTGAACAGAACCAGGAGTCCTAGTGTCTTCAGCATAAATGTAACCATTCTATTCACTATTCAAACCCACCAGTGAACCTGCACATGTCTTCTGAGTGTTTCTTTATAATTATGATGATTGTAAAACTGTAGTAAATCTGGTTTTCTTTGGGAACCATTAACCCTGCATGCACCTACCCACCAATAATACATTTTAATAAATATACTTTGGGTCAAAGTTCTGTAGCAGAAATACAGTTGCAAGAAAAAGTATGTGAACCCTTTGGAATTATATGGATATCTGCACAAATTGGTCATAAAATGTGATTTGATCTTCCTCTAAGTCTCAACAATAGACAAGCACAGTCTATTTAAACAAATACCACACAAATAATTATATGTTTTCATGTTTTTTATTGAACACACCATGTAAACATTCACATGCAGGTGGAAAATGTATGGGAACCCTTGGATTTAATGACTGGTTGACCCTCCTTTGGCAGCAATAACCTCAGCCAAACATTTCCTGTAGTTGCAGATCAGACCTGCATAATGGTCAGGAGTAATTCTTGACCGTTCCTCTTTACAGAACTGTTTAAATTCAGCAATATTCGTGGGATGTCTGGCATGAATCACTTTCTTGAGGTCATGCCACAGCATCTCAATCGGGTTGAGGTCAGGACTCTGACTGGGCCACTCCAGAAGGTGTATTTTCTTCTGTTGAAGCCATTCTGTTGTTGATTTACTTCTATGCTTTGGGTCGTTGTCCTGTTGCATCACCCATCTTCTGTTGAGCTGCAGTTGCTGGACAGATGGCCTAAAGTTCTCCTGCAAAATTTCTTGATAAACTTGGAAATTAATTTTTCCTTTTATATTCCTTTTTTCGATTATAGCAATCTGTCCAGGCCCCGACGTGGCAAAGCAGCCCTAAACCATGATGCCCCCTACACCACACTTCACAGTTGGGATGAGGTTTTGATGTTGGTGTGCTGTGCCTCTTTTTCTTCACACATAGTGTTCTGTGGTTCTTCCAAACAACTCAACTCTGGTTTCATCTGTCCACAGAATATTTTGCCAGTAGTGCTCTTTTGAAAACTTCAAACGTGCAGCAATGTTTTTTTGGACAGCCGTGGCTTCCTCCGTGGTGTCCTCCCATGAACTCCATTCTTGTTTAGTGTTTTATGTATCATAGATTCGCCAATAGGGATATTAGCATGTGCCAGAGTTTTTTTGTAAGTCTTTAACTGACACTCTAGGATTCTTCTTCACCTCATTGAGCATTCTGCGTTGTGCTCTTGCAGTCATCTTTACAGGACGTCCTTTCCTAGGGAGAGTAGCAACAGTGCTGAACTTTCTCCATTTATAGACAATTTGTCTTACCGTGGACCAATGAACATCAAGGCTTTTGGAGATACTTTCATAACCCTTGCCAGCTTTATGCAAGTCAACAATTCTTAATCATAGGTGTTCCGAGAACTCTTTTGTGCGAGCCATCGTTCACATCAGGCAATGCTTCTTGAGAAAAGAAACTCAAAACTGGTGCGTGTTTGTTATAGGGCAGGGCAGCTTTAACCAACACCTCCAATCTCATCTCATTGATTGGACTCAATGAGGTTGGTTGACTCCTGACTCCAATTAGCTCTTGGAGATGTCATTAGCCTAGGGGTTCACATACCTTTTCCACTTGCACTGTGAATGTTGTGAATGTTACAACGGTGTGTGTTTAATAAAAACATGAAAACATAATTATTTGTGTGGTATTAGTTTAAGCTGACCGTGTTTGTCTGTTGAGGAAGATCAGATCGCATTTTATGACCAATTTGTGCAGAAATCCATATAGTTCCAAAGGGTTCACATACTTTTTCTTGCAACTGTAAGTCTATGGACATCAGGCAGCATATTCCTTACCATTATATAGCATGTAAAAACTTTGTGTGAGGAAAATCTTAGAGGCAGTGAGGGTGCTGAAGGAAACAGATACACACCGAGCAGGCTTGAGCCCCATGTTCGGCTAACAGCTAACGGCTAATCTCAAAAGACAAGCTGTTCCTTCCACCCTAAGGAGAATTTCTGCCTTTGTACAGCTCACCACCACATTCATCAGACCACCTATTGCACTGAATATACTCAAATCTCTCTCTTTCTCTTCTCTCTCTCTCTCTCCCATGTTCTCTCCCTCTCTCCCCCCTCAGATCTACTGTTCTGAGATGGATACAAACGATCCAAAAGAATACATCACCCTCATGGCCGGAGAGCGTGAGAACTTTTCTGAGGTTTTTGGATTCAGGTAGGATGGAGATCATTGCTTTTATAAAACAGATGAGGCTCTTTTTATGAAGAAAAGCTTCCAGTTTATAAGAAAATGTCCCAGTCTAGTAACTGTGTAGATATACAGTATTGATGCATGCAACAACAGTGTACAGGAAAGTTGGGTCTCAGTAGTACAGCCTATGCAGATACATGTTTGTTGTTTTACAACAGTGAAAACTGAGATTGCTACATTGATGCAGGCTCAAGAAATTATGATCTTTCGAGTTGCTAAGCTTATCTCGTCTTATTCTCAGACAGAAAGTTAAACTGTCAACTTCATCAGGTGTTTGTTAACATACTACTGCCATTAAAATACCAGATTGCGCCAAGTGATAAGCCAGCGTCAATGTATGACAAGTGTTATAACTTGTTTATGAACTGCTTATTAATGATTTATAAACAGTCTACAACTTAATTAACAACCTGATTATGAATCATTTATGAGTCTTATTGTAAAGCAATACAATTTTTTTTTAAGCGAACGTGTCAAGTTTTTGGAGCTACATTAACGGATGTAGTGTAACCTTCTAGCAGACCCTTTTGAAGATACGAAGTTTTTTATGACGGTGGTCAGATCTAGGCTGTTATCCACTCAGAACAAACATTAGAGAATGGTTTGTTTGCAGTGCGTGATATGCCCAGTTAAAGTCACTGTTTATTCACTGTGTTGTTGCTGCTGTGGTTGGTTTATTGTTCAGGCTGATGGACCCCACGCAGTGCCCGTCCAACCTGAGCAGGAGGGAGGACTGTCAGTGTCGTCGAGATTACACAGCCGCCGGCCTCTCCACCTTCACCCGGGTCAGACTGGACCTCAGCAAGATGACCATCATCAGTGAGTCAGACACCGCATTAGCCTTCACCAAGCTGTGGCCAAGCTAAGCCTGCTGGATACTGGATTGGTAGACCGATTCCTAATGCAGTGGTCAAATTTACACTACCAGTCAAAAGTTTGGACACACCTTCTCATGCAATGTTTTTTCTTTGTTTTTATTATTTTCTACATTGTAAATTAATATTGAAAACAAACAAAATGATGAAGGAACACAGTGAACAAAAACAAGAGCTAAACAAACCAGAATATGTTTTGTAATGATGGACTATTGTTTCTTTTTACTTAGTTAAGTGGTTCTTGCCATAATGTGGAGTAGAAGTGTAGTCGAATAGGATTACTAACTGTGTACCAACCCGACCATCACAACTGATGGTCCCAAACACATTAAGAAGGCAAGAA
>JBBJLS010071034.1:0-11403 GCA_037577275.1 Bryconaethiops microstoma | reverse complement strand
TTCGCGCTATCTCTCTACTTCTCTGGTTCTCTCTCTCTCTTTCTCTCTCTCTCTCTCTCTCTCTCTCTCTCTCGCACTCTCTGTCCAGCTTTCTGCCTATCTGTTCTGTTCTACTTTTCCTCCTACTCTTCACATGCTGTTCCTTCCTAGAGCAGCCTTTGCTTTCCAAAACTCTTCTTCTGAGAGTCCTCTTTCATTCCTTCTTTTCTGCCATATCTGCTCCTGCCTTGTTTCTTTCTCATGACCAAAACTGGAGGTCTGAAGGTTTGTGTGTGTGTGAGTTTGAAAAAGTACAGAAGAGTGATAACTGCTCCTGTCTCTCTCTCTTCACCGCATGCCTACTGTCTCTGACAGCTCCGTTCATTGTTTGCCACATTTTTTGGCAAAAAGAACTGTGAAAATATTCCCTTCTGGTGTGAAATCAGAAACCATGAAGGACGGCTTTGTGGCCATTAGAATCTCTGTTGGGACTCGTTGACCAGATGGCACCTCTCATTCATTGTACAGCCATTGCGAAAAGTGTGGCACATGCATGCATCACATTTACTGCTATTGATAATGGAACTTTTATTGGTCTGGCCTTTTTCACATTGTTCTGTTTGTCTGATCATGAGTTTCAGTCTTTTCCGGTATTGTGGGTTTATTAATGAACAGGCACCACTTGTAACAACTAGAACACGTATGTAATGCCTGCAGTCATTCTGATTGCAATACATTACAGGAAATATCAGGAATGATGTACCTCCTATAGTTCATTGCACTATAAAGAAGGAATCAGCGCTCTGGTTAAAATACTCTGGTTAAAATGTGTTGTGTATGATAGGATAGTGATTCATGCAGGGATTAATGACACTTGTATGTCGCAGTCAGAGGTTACTAAGAAAACTTTAAATTAGCCCAGACGATGTCCAGTGCCAGAATATCAAAATGGCCCTGAAGGTTATAGTAGGCTTTGGGCACATAATTGCTGGATGTCCAAGTGGTGCTAAGAAAACAATGTGGGTTTTGTTGACAGTTGGTCCACATTGGAGGCCAAGCCTGGTCTCTTGGCTCGGGACAGCATCCACCCCTCGCGGGAGGGTCCTGCTCTCATTTCTTGCAGCACAGACCATACCCCATGGATTATTTGCTTGTTGCATTAACATAACTTTGAATCATAATGACAACAAATGGAGGGAAACATTTCTAGTGACAGGCGAGGGGTCCTCTCATCAAATCCGGGGAAGGGCGTGGTTAGCTATCAAGGCCAAAAAATTATTTTGTAGTTAAGGAAGGGTAGAGGGCTGATGATTTTGAAGAATGATTTTTTAGGAGGCATGTGTAAAATCAAAGTGTTTGTTGATGGAGGTGAGGGGTGTAATTAGGGCTGGATAATTGGTAGGGCTGGACAAAACATTTGCCAAGGGACGACGGAATGAGTTTGCTTATTTCAACCATTTTGAGTAGCTCATGGTTTTGCAGATGCTTCCAGAGACAACCCTCCCCAAATGGTTGCTGTCTTTCAGGGAATCTTATTTAATCTTATATGTCTCACCCTGAGGTGAACCCTTTATTTTGACTGGTTTAGTTGACTTAGACATTAGCTTAGTACTTGATTAAACAAATAATAGTACATTCATCAAAATAGATTCTGGATAAAGAGTGGAAGGAAGAGAAAACCATTGCTTCGGTCAACTTGATGGGATAGTGAGTGCACATGTTTGAATCAAGTCAGTTCACTCCATGAACACTGTTGACTACCGCACATGGCGGTGATATCAAAAGCTTTTCAGTGAGTTGCTTAGGAACTGCTGCCTCTTCTCATCCACTGTGTGTGTGTGACCTCAATGATTGCCCCAGTCAGGAGCACCAGGACCACATGCAGGCCCACTTACTGAACAAGTGCCTTCAATCTGCATAGTAACTGGGTAGTTGGGACCTGGATTGCTGTCCGATGCAGCTGTGCCTTCCTTCAATTTGGAGAACACCCAGTCCTTAGGCCATGAGGTCGCACACACACACACACACATACACACACAGGAAGCCTTAAGCAGCAGGTGGCCTTGCCCAGCTTGCTGGAGCCTGAGTTGAAGCTATAGAGGTTTGATAGGCGACAGTGAGATGAAGGTGGCTGTGTTTGTACTTGGCTCAGCTCGTTATTACTCCTCCGAGGATTGGCAGGATACGCCGAGGATAAACGAAAGAGAGAATGGCCTGCAGATTGGATTGCAATTTTTTTTGTTCCGACATCCTGGCTTTACTGGTTGCTAAAGCAACTGGAAGTGTTTGCAGTAGTGTATGTGTGTGTGTGTGTGTGTGTGTGTGCGCGTGTGTGTGTGTGTGTTAGGTAAAGCCACAACCAGGGATTGATGCTCATATTCAGCTTCAACAAAGAATCCAGAAGATCAAACCATAATTGCAGTTGCAGTATGGACTGAAATAATGATGGGATTAGAAAACACACAAAGAACCACTCAGTACCACTTTATTTGAGTTGGGTTGGAAAGTATGGAATCACTTTTCATAATACAAAACCATTTTGTTGGCAAATACACATAAATATTGGATCTAGCAATATTTTATGCAGCTTAGGAGATTTCCAATTATTTGTATGAATTATAAAATTGATTTAGCATGATGAACAGATTTGGAGAGAGTCTAAAATGACAGCAGAAATAATTATTAACATGATTTGCATGTTTATAGCAATATTAATGCTTTGTGTTTAAAATGAATGCAAGCAATTTTGTAATAGACAATTACAAAACATTGTCATTTAATAAATACTTTTGGGAAACTGCATCTAAAGGCTACATTAAGGTTCTTTTATTAACATTCCCGTCTAGGATGCACACATTATTATGGAAAGGAAAATAATATGAAATGTTGGTAACATTTTGTTCACTGAGGTGCAACATTTTTAAGGCTAACTTACCTGCATGAGCCTTTTCTGACAACTGAAATAAACTACACAGATATTTATTAATGCTTATTACAAGTGTCAGCTTCTAAGATGACTTGCTTGGGTTGAAAAGCAGTCTTTATGAGAACTGACTCTTGGAATAAGTCTTTATAAATGTCTATATAGATTTATATCAACTGTAATGAAAGGCTTATGTAGGTGTCGTGTGCCCTCATGAATGTTTAGTGATTTATTAGTGGTTTACTGTGTCATTTACTGTCAAATTCAGTACAGATAGTTGCTAGAGTGTTTTTGGGGACCCTGCCATGTTTTTGCAAAATCCACACCTGCCACTTTGTTATTCCTGATTGTGGTGTTAAGCAGGATGAGTGGCAGTAATCCCTGCGCTAGATGTACCCAGTGGATAGCGTTAATGGCTTTGAGCTTAGATCACGGGCACGTTTCACATTATCTGCTTTCTGTGGCCTGAAACTGCAGGAACACCTCTAATCACCTGTTTACTATATTGTCCTTCAGGCAGGCTCAGTACAGAACATTTGGCTGTTGTGTGTCCAATCTTTGCCCCTGAAGCACGTGGGACTGTCCATTTAGGTAGGTAAAGTAGCTGAAAGCTGGACTCAAGCATCACCTTTCTGCTTCAGTAACGTGTGGTAGATTTAATACTCTATGTTTGGATCCTTTTGGTCTGAAATTAAAGACCAAAGCTCCTAAATGAAAGATAGGAATGGTAGTACGGCGGTCCTGGACCTGAACTGACATTACAGAAAAAGGAGAATAATTACTCAGTGCGACTAACACCTAATTATAGGAAGTATTCTTTAATAAATGGGACAAATCCATCAAAATAAGCACATGTAAGGTGGTAAATAGATGAAGATACTATCTACCTCAAATAAGAAACAAGCTAGGAAAGTCTTTACGCTTAATTTTTCTACTATTTATGGTGTTTGCCAGAGGGGAAAGTGGGGAGTTTCAGAACTAAGGTGTATCAAAAACAAAACAGCTTCAAACAACTCCAACTTTTTCATTTCATAAAGCTGCTCCTGAACAGTGATTCAGAACGTGTTCAGACAAGATTTGACATGCAGAGGTGCTCAGAAAGTCTGGAACTTTTCGAAGTAAGTAAAAAATACTTTATATCCAATCTGGACTGACACAGGAAACAAAGGATGACTTGATGCATGTCATTTTTAGCCCAGGTGGGAAAAAAGATGCATTGAATTTACAGGGTTCACAAGTCAACACGGTTATGTTCATCGTTTGGTCTGTTCATCATGAAAATGTGACACAATGTAATAGGAAGTCTGCTTTTTTATTTAAATAATTTAAAATAAATTAAATAATGAAGAAAGGTTTTGTTGCAGCATTTTTTCACATATACCACATATGTTATATATTTCATTCATGCAGAAATTATTAACACATAAGAATTGTTTCACTGCAGCTGGGCTGGGCAGTTTCCTGTGACTCAAGCGATAAACACTTGAGCGGCTGTCCACCAGCTGTGTGTCCTGTCCCGCCTTGAGGCCCTCAGTAGGCTTGTTTGGGCAGGGGGCGGGGGGGGTTTGGTTTCTCCTGAGTTTAGGAGGTAGAAGTCCAGATAGTTGTCTAGTACAACCAATCAGTGCTAAGTTATGTGCTAAGTTAACTCCAAGCAAACTATATGATATTAACCAAGATATTTAATATCACTATATGATATTAAGTATCTTGGTTAACCTTTAGGAGGCATTGAATTTACCTGCTATATGTGACATCCAAATGAATACAATACATTACATGAAACTGATGTCCAAAAAAAGTAAACAAATCTCAAAAAGTATGTGTACACCAATCAATCACTGACAGGTGAAGTGAATACATTGATTATCCCGTTACAGTGGCACCAGACAAGGGGTGTGATATATTAGGCAGCAAGTGAACAGTCAGTTTTTAAAGTTGATGCTGGAAAAATAGGTGAGTGTAAAGATCTAAGGGCCAAACTGTGATGACTGAAAGACTTGGTCAGAGCATCTTCAAACCAGCAGGTCTTGTGAGGCGTTCCTGGTATGCCGTGGTCTGTCGCTACCAAAACTGGTCCAAAGAAGAACAACTGATGATGAACAAATGACATGGTCATGGACGCACAAGGCTCACTGATGTGTGTGAGAAGGGACGGCTAGCCCATCTGTTACAATCCCACAGAAGAAAAGGTTTGACGAACATGACAAAGAGTTCAAGGTGCTGAGTTCCAAATTCCCCAGATCTCAATCCGATCAATCCTCTGTAGGATGTGCTGAACAAACAAGTCTGATCCATGGAGGCCCCATCTCTCAACAGGATCTGTTGCAAACAACTTGATACCAGATATCCCAGCACACCTTCAGAGGTCTTGTGGAATCCATGTCTTGATAAATGAGAGCTGTTTTGGCAGTGCAAGGTGACCTACACAAAGTTAGGTAAGTGGTTTTAATTTTATTTCTGTTATAATGATATGGGCCATACTTACACACTTCCTCTTCCAAGGTCTACACACCTTTAAAAGTGACACAGGAATAGAGTGGAAAATGTGCTGTTGTTAGATACAGATGAGCACTTTTCAACCAATCAGGTTGTGGGGTCAGAAGTGTTATATAAAGTCGATTGAATTCCGGATTGCTAAGCGCCGACTGAATAAAACCATCACATAAACTGCAAAGGTGAATTCGGGTCTTTGTAAATGTAGTAGGCTGTGGGGCAATTGCATTTTCACAAATAAGGCAAGGTCAATTTGACAGAATATTTAATCAAGTGGCCACGACCAGCACAAAGCATCAGTTAAACCTGGAATCCAGAATCCGCAATAAGTCTTTGAAAGCCAAGCATTTAAGCATTGTAATTAGCTTTAGCTGAGAAACATCCAGCTGTTGTTTCTTGCGCCAGAGGAATAAGGAGGTTAACAAGAAGGAATTCTTGGTCCACTGAATGGAAGAAGAGACCAGGAAACAGACTCCTCTATGTGGAGATCATGTCCTCTCAAACACTCATGATTTTGGGTCTTTTCCCCATGGACTGGTGTTCTTCAGGGAATGCTTGTTTAGGGAGTTGTCTGCTCCCTGTCTGCCTGTTTCGGTTCAAACAGGACCCACTAGTAAATACAAACATTCTGGCAGACTATTTATGGAGCCCTGTTAAAATGATTGCATAAGGTATAGGACTGGATAATTAGTCTGCAAATACAGGCTTACACAACAGAGTTTTTCAAATGTACTTTCTGAATGCTATCACTTTAATTTAAATGTAGCTGTTCAAGTATACATTCACCCTTAGAACCCAACAAATCTGATTTCAACAAGTAAAAACTGTGTTAAACAGTCTAAAACTAGCGCTTGCTCTCCTACATACTTGTCATTTGCCGCTCGGCTCTTCTCCGGATCCCCTCACTCTGCCAGTTTTCTCCACCCACTTGTGGATGGAAAATACCACGAAATTTTGAGAGTTTTTTCTGTTTGTTTCAAAGACCTAAATTAAAGTACATTTGGGCAGTTTTGTTCTTTATGGGTATTTATGTGTGATGCCATTTTTAAAACCCCAGTTGTGGTTATTATTATTACATATTTTTTAAATTACAATAACTTTGGTTCAACATGACATAGGAACACCAAACAAAGATCAGCCGGACATCTGACACCTTGAGAATCAACACAATCCAGAGAAATTTGCAAATAAGGAGTTGTTTTGCTGTAAGACATCAATTTACCCTTTGTTGTGCTGCCGTCACGGATACATGATGCTTATGTTTTAAGGGTTAAAACTGAAGACACTTTTCTGAGCCACTCTTGACCATAAAGGACTTAAATGGTAACTTAGATGCTAAGTCTTTCATTGGGGTAGAACCTTTCCACTTAGATGCAACTATGTCTTCAGTGCCAATGTAATTTAGCTGAAAATGTAATAACTTTGTAAATGGCATTTGGCTTTGAATACAAGAGATCATAGCTTTCCAAAACTATCGCAATAAAACAATCAAAGATCAAATGCTGGTTGAAACAACTTAATTTTGAATAAGACCACATCCATATAACTGCACTTTTGAAAAAACACCCATTTGCCATCTTGAATGAAAATTTACTAGAAAGTTTTGTTATCATCTAAAGCAACAATCCATCCAAATGGACAATTAACATTTAAGCATCAATATATCTGAACATGAGTATATGGTGTCAATGCAGTCCCTTTGAATTTTTTTATTCAAAGGCTAGAAAACCCTTTCTGAAGGCACTGATGGAAAAGTGCAACTTAGGGCACATATTTGGGGGTTTGAAAATTGTTGATTTAATATTTTCTAGTAGCTGGTGAAAGCAGACAAAATGGCTAAGGTCACTCCTGGGAAGGTGGATTACATTCCAAACAAACAAACAAAACCAAGAATCTAAAATAATTAGATTTAAACAAAGCCGTCTTCACATCGACTCACACTAGAACCAGAGATCATTTTTCCTTCTCTTGTATAGTCACATTGTGTGAACTGCAGTCATCTAACTGTAGCAATTGCCTTCGAATCAGCATCACGGTGGAAAGAATGGCTGACTCAAACAACAGAAATGACTCGTCAGATGAGGAGAATGACACGCTAAAAGGAAGCTGACTATGCTTGACCTCAGTTTGGATTCTTTTATCTGCCATAAAAAGTGAAACCTACTATCTGGGGTCTATGATGTGATGTAGAAGGATGTTGTCTTTACAATAGTGTTCAATAAAGCATGTGTTTCACTGATTGGTCAAGAATCTCAAAAAGCTCCCTCCTCAAAGGGTTAAGCTGCAGATAATACAGCCTCTGGGACTGCATTGTAAACAAATGGGCAGGGCAAAGCAGACAAGGTTATTAAGGAGCATGATTATAAGTTTCCGCTGGGGTTGAAACTATGTATAAAGGCCTTACGCAACCCTTTTAATCAAATATCCAATGATGACACTATCCCGTCATTTTCCAAGCTCTGTTGACTCTACTGATCCTCTATCAAATGCTACTATAAAGCTATAAATTTCTCACTTTACATGATTACACTGCCAGTGGTGGGGTAAGTGCTGCTGGACTGCAATAACGGGATGAGAAAATGGTACATCTGAGAAATAAGGCTAAAGAGACACATTATGAGCAATTCTATACAACTTCTGCCAAAGGTCTGAAGCTCTGAATCAGAGTTTGGACTCAATCTAACAGCTTTAAAGTTGAATTTGCAATGCAGATAAACTTTGAGCTTGTAAATGACTCCATCTGAGGTGAAGCATGATGCAGAGAAAAGGAAGTTGCCTGGGAGGAAATAACAGTAAGTAGCCTAATGTCTCTAGAACAGCCAGTTTGTCGGTTTGATTAAAGAATCCATTGACCTACAGAATGTCAGTGGATTGTGATTGTGGTAGGAAACGTAAGAGGATGAAGCTATTAGTGGCCTTTTAACCGAATGAACTGCATTATACCAAACTATTCTTTCTCGAATTTTGAACCACTCTTTAAAACATGATGGAGTTGGGTGAAGGATCTTTAATTTCAGAGTTGAAGTTTCTACCTTCATTTTAATCTATTCTTATCCACCAGTTTATTTTTCACACTCAAATCAGCCAATGATTGGAGGCAATAGCGAGCATAACTATGTAAAGTAAGTAAAAGTAAGTTTATTTATGTAGTGCCTTTCTCAGAAAAGAGTCACAAAGCATTGTACACAAAAAAGAGAAAAAAAACAGGATAAAAACAGAATTAAAAAACAGAAAAAGACTGTGATGACAATAAAAGTACTCTAGAAGTGATATAAAGAAACTATACCTACATTTAGAGTTATAAAAGAGTTTTTGTTCATTTAGCACAAACTATCCCAGTTTTGGTGTATTTTTTATGTAGAGAAATGGCGTTGGACTTATTTGTGAAGTTGCCAAACGCAAAAGTAGAAACATAGTGCAACACAATAAACTTCAAAGATGCAAGGACAACTGGGACATGCAACCAATAAAACTAACAGAAATTCCTCTAACACTGAAACATGGGGGTCCCATTTGAGGAAGAAAAGGACCAAAAACAGAGGGAATTGTGGTTTATAACTGTAAACCTACAGTCCATGGCAGTATTGTAGGTGTTTCTGATAAAATGGCCAATCAGTGTGGGATCCATACAAAATACAATCCCAGTGTATATAATTCCCTGGAAGCTCTACTAAAAGCTTATGCTCGGGAACAGGTGACGTGTGCACGTTGGTTGTATGGGTTTATTTGTTGAAATGCTGGAGTAACCTTGGATAAAGAAAGGAAGAAGAAACAGAGAGATAAAAATCTATTTGCAGCAAAGGCATCCTGGAAAGTACTCTCATCTCCTATAACTCCTTGGCAGCAGCTGCAGCACATGAATGACTGTATCATCTGTGACCTTCTGAAGAGTGTGAAAGAAAGATGATAAAAACTTCACAATCAGTGAAGCAGCGGCACTTCAACTCTTCTCAACAACTACACTCAAAAGAAGATGATACAGTTTGGAGCAACACTGACCACTATTCACTCACTGCAGTTAGATTTTGGTTCACAAAACCTTATTTGCCATTTTTTTTTAAAAATGATTAAGATCCAAAACAGCTATCGGAATTTCCAATGACGACTAGTGATTTGATTCTTTACAAAGTGCAAGGTGAAATATATGGTATAATTATTTATTAACATATTAAATATAAACACATGTAGCATAGCAGTACCCACAAACATTTGTCTTTTCAGACCACAAGTGCTTGTACCATGCTTATCATAGACTGGTTGTGTCTTGATGCCAAACGATGAAGAAATAAAAAATCCCTTTGGGTATCCTAGTGGTCTGGAGGCCTATGGAGACACTTTTTTTTTTTATATAAGATCAGTGCCTAAAAGCTAATTAGTATATTTTAGGTCAACTGTACTACTTCAACTGCAAATTGCTTTAAAATACATTGCCCTATCACAGTAACCATTAAAATGTTTGATTTAGAAATTCAAACCAGGTGGTATGGAGACATAGTGGATACAATAGTGTGTAGATGTATGATGTTCTGTGTATGAAGGTGTATGGATGTGCGATGGTGTGTGTATAAAGGTATGTAGATGTATGATGGTGTGTATGAAGGTGTATAGTTTTATGATGGTATGTATGAAGGTGTGTAGATTTGGAATGGTGTGTGTATGAAGGTGTGTAGATGTATGATGGAGTTTATGAAGGTGAGTAGATATGTGACGGTGTGAGTATGAAGGTGTGTAGATGTGCAATGGTGTGTGTGCATGAAGGTTTGTAGATGTATGATGGTGTGTATGGTGTGTAGATGTGTGATGGTGTGTAGATGTATTATGGAGATTATGAAGGTGTGTAGATGTGTGATGGTGTGTGTAGATGTGAGATGGTGTGTGTATGAAGGTGTGTAGATGTATGATGGAGTTTATGAAGGTGTGTAGATGTTTGATGGTGTATATGAAGTTGTGTAGATGTTTGATGGTGTGTATGAAGGTGTGTAGATATGTGATGGTGTGTGCATGAAGCTGTGTAGATGTGCGATGGTGTGTGTATGGAGGTGTGTAGATATGTGATGGTATGTACAAAGGTGTGTAGATGTGCGATGGTGTGTATGATGATGAGCAGATGTATGATGGTGTGTGTATGAAGGTGTCTAGATTTGTGATGGTGTGTGTATGATGGTGTATGGATGTACGATGGTGTGTATGTAGGTGTATATATGTGCGATGGGTGTGTGTATGAAGATGTGTAAATGTATGATGGTGTGTGTAGGAAGGTGTGTAGGTGTATTACGGTGTGTGTGAAGGTGTGTAGATGTGTGATGGTGTGTGAAGGTGTGTTGACATATGATGGTGTATGTGAAGGTGTATACATGTACGATGGAGTGTATGAAGGTGTGTAGGTGTTTGATGGTGTGTATGAAGGTGTGTAGATGTATAATGTTGTGTATGAAGGTGTGTAGATGTGAGATGATGTGTTTATGAAGGTTGTATAGATATATGATAGTTTGTATGAATATGTTTAGATTTGTGATGGTGTGTATGAAAATGTGTAGTTGTTTGATAGTGTGTGTGATGGTGTGTAGATGTGCGATGGTGAGTGTATGAAGGTGTGTAGATGTGTGATGGTGTGTGTGTGATGGTGTATATATGTATGATGGTGTGTATGAAGGTGTGTAGGTGTGTGATGGTCTGCGAATGAAGTTGCATAGATGTGCGAAGGTGTATGTATGAAGGTTTGTTGATGTGTGACGGTGTGTGTATGAAGTTGTATATATGTACGATGGTGTGTGTATGAAGGTGTGTAGATGTGTGATGGTTTGTGTATGAAGGTGTGTAGATGAATAAAGTTATGTATGAAGGTCCGTACATGTGTGATGGTGTGTGTATGAACATGTGTAAATATGCAATGGTGTGTGTATGAAGGTGTGTAGATGTATGATGGTCTGTGTATGAAGGTGTGTAGATGAATAAAGTTATGTATGAAGGTCCGTACATGTGTGATGGTGTGTGTATGAACATGT
>JBBJLS010071033.1:0-11403 GCA_037577275.1 Bryconaethiops microstoma | reverse complement strand
GGAAGAAACGGAGAGAGAGAGAGAGAGAGAGAGAGAGAGAGAGAGAGAGAGAGAGAGAGAGAGAGAGAGAGCGAGCGAGCTCCAATCACACTCACTATGACCTTATTAGAAAGAGGAGAGGAAATCATCAAACATTTTAAGCGACAAATCAGAGGAGGATTTTTGCTTTCCCCTTATTTATCAAAAGAGCATCAGCACTGATGAACACAACTCCACCTCCGTCTCTAGAGATGTGTTTGTGTGTATATGTGTGTGTGTGTGTGTGCGCGCATGTTTGTGTGTGTGTGTGTTTGTGTGTGTGTGAGAAAGACGCTTCCAGCAGTGTGGTGAGAAAGTCACTAACATGCAGGAGACTTTAATGTTGCACCTGCTGATCCACACACTGATAAACACCTCATACATACACAGACACACACTGACTTCTGCTCCAAGTTGGGATACAAATAATTGCACCATGGTCTGTTTTTTTTCTTTTCATCACTTTAATATGAATTAATACTACTATTAATATTAACATGAAATATTTGCATCTCTGTCTAACAGTTATTATTGTTATTATTTTATTATTTGTTTTTATTTTTACCAACTAGACTCCAAACTAGATATGTTTTTTATGTGGTTTATATTAATTTTATCTCTAATAGGAAATAGATACATATACATACTTACATACATACTTCATATTTTGGCTAAAATAAACTCATATCATCTTTAAATATCTTGAATATCTAAGCATTTTATTAAAAAAATGAAAAAAACTGCACCTGTCCTGGCACTCTTGATCAGTCATCTTCACATAGGCCTCTCCCTCAAAGAGTTTGTCATTCCACCTCCACCCGTTGAGTCTTCATGATTTTTGGAGCTGCAGTTCTGGAATAACAGTATCACTGATGTGTGCATTTGTGTAAAAAACGCTGTGTAAAATACATGTGGCCACAATGGGGCAGTACTAACTAGATCTCAGTATGTATACAGGTTTATATTTCCCCCAGTTTAACACAGATGATCCAGCACATGATGAGCTTGTTAAATAGTGAATGAGCTGAGGTAGTTATTGAAGGGAAATATGAAAAGCTCAGACAATTGTCAAGACCTGGTCGTACCACACGAGAAAGGGGGCACAACTGCGGATTTCCATTACCTTTGATCTTTATTACAAAACAAGAAGGCACGAGGGCCAAAACCCAAACAAAGTCAAAGACACTTGAACGGATACAACCTAGTGAAGTGATGTGGACAGATACCCAAACTAGAATTGAATCACTCTTTATAGGATATGAGCACAAACCAAAGACCAATTCACACATAAATGCAATCATCATTTTATCCCCCATGTTATGGCAGACTGGGAACCCTTTCTGAATAAGCCGACCAGGGAAACACCATATGCCACATGTCCGCTCCCATGGGGGCTTCCGTACTGCTCACCCCTCCATGTCCTCACCCCTCCACAGCACCACCCCCCACCCCAACGGCGTGTCTCCGGAGCGCCAGGGGGTCCAGACCAGGAGACAGGAGCAGGGGCTGGGGCTGCAGCATCAGGAACAGGAACTGGGACTGGGGCTGCAGCATCAGGGACAGGTACAGGAGCAGGGGCTGGGGCCGCAGCAACAGGAAAAGGGGCTGGAGCCTCGATGCTGCTCCTGAGCCGGTGTGCTCAAGCTGGGCTCCCTGCCCCTCATTGGCCAGGAGCCCATCCTTGGCCGGGTCAAAGTCGAGGAGATCGCCACACACTCCTGAGGCCAGTATTGTGTCTGCTGACCAACAGCCCCAGGAGCACAAATCCACTTCCTCCAAGCAGATCCACCCAAGCAGCTCAGGGATGGAGCACCATCTCGTCCTCGTCAGTTCCTCCCACTGCTAGGTGCAAAGAGCCTCGCTAATCTGCTCGCTAATCCTTTGATAACACAGAACCATGGGAAATCCACTGTACCGCTTGTATGATCTGTCCATCTGTCAAGATCCAGTTGTACCATGGGAGGAAGGGGGCACAACTGCGGTTTTCCATTACCTTTGATCTTTATTACAAAACAAGAAGCCACAAGGGCCAAAATTTGAACAGATTTGAACAAATACATTATAGTGAAGTGTGAGGGTGGACAGACCCCCGAAACTATAACTGAAACAATCTTAATAGGATACGTGTATAAACCAAAGACCAATCCACACATAATCACAATGATTATTTAAACCCTAGCCAGCTGGAAACACTGACCAACCAGGGAAACACCCACACACCCATGTCAAATTAAGAGTCCCCGCATGTTTTGGGTAATAGCGGCCTCTGAGCGGGGACGTTACACCCATTGTAGAGAAAAAACAATTACGTGATGAGCACAGCTCAGATCTATATGACGTCTAGTGTCCTTTTAATACTGGCTCTCAACTGGAACCGTTCCTCTATTCCCATCCCCACTGAGTACTGCACAATACTAGATCTGAGTGATTCGTCTCCGTTACCCACTATAATGAAAACAGAGATCAGATAAAGAAATTTCTGTTGCTACAGCAGTTTTTTTTTTTTTTACCAATGTTCAGCGAGTGTCCTAGAACTGAACTAAAAACTGAACTAATTAAAAAGATGGCATGCCTGGGTTCATAATGCCACCAGACCTACAAAAAATTCTGTAATGAACTACCCATGTGTGAACTAGCCAGAGATTCATCGCTCCTCAACTTAACAAAATGCAGGGTCCCTCACTCAGTTTCAGGGCGTGATAGTTTTCTTGGCTTTAAGAAAAAGCTTAACCCTTGTAATGTGTTAGAACGCTGCACACATCTTTAGTGTTAGCAGGTCAAAGTTGACCAATGATTTAACTCAGCCCAACATACTCGAAAAAACAATAGTTACCATCCAATATTGTTTTTCACCTCATAGGTAACTTAGTATGTATTCATATCAAGGTAAACACTGTTTTAAATGGGGTTTTTTTTGCCCCATCTTACTATATGCCACTCGTTTTCAAGAAAAAAAAGTTTAAATTCACAAGTCTAATAGACTAATATTTGATCAATACAGACTAATAGACCAAAAATGCTTTCTTTTCTTTTCTTTTTTAACTGAATGCCAACTATAAGTATACTTCATACAGTGACCTATAACTATAGTGCCATATGTGGTGTTATGGGTCAAAATTGACCCATACAGATTTATGTTAGGAAAAAGGCAAAAAGTCCTTTATTTTTCATAAAACCATATTTATTTTACTCAGAATAACAAGGGCAAATTGAAAATTAAACCATAGATTGAACATTGAAAAACAATATGGATTGCAGATGTGTTTCTTACATGTGTAGGAAGTAGTGCTAGTTTTTCTGTCCTTGTTGGAGGGGCAGGATTGGCACCTCTTTCTTTTGCTCCCCCTGGCATCCCCCATCTGGTTCCTTGTGCAGGTGTGCTTGGCAGATACTGCCTGAAGGGACAGCAGCCTCTAAAAGGAACCAGCCATTCATCCACGGTAATCTCTGGCCCCTGGATTGTGCATGAATGGATATTGCTCCACCCATTTGTCCCAAACATCCATGGGAGCAAGTTTGTCATTCACACCCAAGCAACTCTTGTCTCCCTACTGTCAAAGCAGGTCACTCTTAACAACACATAGAATGGCCTGACAATCCCATAAGCTGGCAGTAGCCTCATTACAGGATCTGTACACCCCAGCAAGAAATGTATATATATATATATTCTGCGAGAAAGTATGTGTTCAAGCGGAGGAAGGGAGGAGTAGCGTGTGTGTGCCTGGGTCATATTTGACCCGTAACACCACAAATGTCATTTTTTTTACAGACCTTCAGAATTTACTAAAATGGTAAACATTTATTTTGATATGTTAAAACAGCTATTTCTAATGACATCATAGTGCCTAGTTCCAACAAAAAAAAGGTACTTTCTATATACCTAAACTTGAAAACGTCACGTCTGCGCCACCTTGACCCTGCCAGTTACAGTGCTGTGAAAAAGTATTTGCCCTCTTCCTGATTTCTTTTTTTTTTGCATGTTTGTCACACTAACATGTTTCAGATTATCAAACAAATTTAAATACTAGACAAAGATAACCCAAGTAAACATAAAATGTTTTTTAAGTGATGATTTTATTTATTAAGGAAAAAAAAACTATCCAAACCTACATGAGCCCATGTGAAAAAGTAATTGCCCTTAAACCTAATAACTGGTTGTGCCACCCTTAGCAGCAACAATTGCAATTAAGCATTTGCAATAACTGGCAATGAGTCTTTCACATCGCTGCGGAGGAATTCTGGCCCACTCTCATTTGGAGAATTGTTTCAATTCAGCCATATTGGAGGGTTTCCAAGCATGAACCGCCTTTTTAAGGTCATGACACATCTCAGTTGGATTTAAGTCCGGACTTTGATTAGGCCACTCCAAAACCTTCATTTTGCTTTTGATAAGCCATTCAGAGGTGGACATGCTGGTGTGTTTTGGATCATTGTCCTGCTGCAGAACCCAAGTGTGCTTCAGCTTGAGGTCACTGACTTATGGCCAGACATTCTCCTTCAGGATGTTTTGGTAGAGAGAAGAACTCATGGTTCCATCAATCACAGCAAGTCGTCCAGGTCCTGAAGCAGCAAAGCAGCCCCAGACCATCACACTACCACAAGCATGCTTGACTGTTGGTATGATGTTCTTTTTCTGAAATGCTGTGTTACTTTTATACCAGATGTAACGGGACACACACCTCCCAAAAATTTCAGCTTTTGTTTTGTCAGCCCACAGAATATTGTCCCAAAAGACTTGGGGATCATCCAGATGTTTTTTGGGAAAAGTGAGATGAGCCTTTATGTTCTTTTTGGTCAGCAGTGATTTTCGCCCGAAACTCTCCCATGCATACCATTTTTGCGCAGTCTCTTATGGTTGAGTCATGAACACTGACCTGAACAAGTGAGGCCTGCAGTTGTTTAGATGTTGTTCTGGGTTCTTTTGTGACTTCTTGGATGAGTCGTCGCTGAGCTCTTGGGGTAATTTTTGTAGTCCGGCCACTCCTAGGAAGATTCACCACCGTTCCATGTTTTCTCTGTTTGTGAACAATGGCCCTCACCATGGTTCGCTGGAGTCCCAGAGCTTTAGACATGGCTTTGTAATCTTTTCCAGACAGATGGATGTCAATTACTTTGTTTCTCATCTGTTCCTGAATTTCTTTAGGTCACGGCATGATGTCTCTCCTTTTCTGGGATCTTTTAATCTACTTTTTAAGTGATTTCTGGATTCAGCAGATCTGGCAGTAATCAGGCCTGTGGCTAGTGGAATTGCACTCAGTCTTCCAAACAATGTGATTAACCAAAGTTATTTGATTTTACAAGGGGGGCAAATACTTTTTCACATAGGGCCATGTAGGTTTGGATAATTGCCTAATATTTAAATTTGTTTACTAATCTGAAACATTTAAGTGTGACAAACATGCAAAAGAAAAAAGACTTTTTCACAGCACTGTATATTATTTTAATGTGTTGATGTATAATTATGCTGAAGAACTATCAAGCATAATGTAAAAAATAAAGTTATCCAACAGACTTCTGACAAGAAACATGAGCATGGTTCTCTTGGTCAAAGATATATTGCACAATATCCCATTATTATTATAGAACACTCTTTGAAGGTTTGAGATTTACTTCTGTCTTTTAACACAGTATTTGGGTGAACTAGTCTGTAGTCCATTAGTCTGTGATATCATTCTGTTTTGTACAAAAATATTGCTGGCTTCATGCAGTAAACTGACCTGTTCTATGTGGTTTGTAAGCTTGCATTTGAAGCCATTATTGAATAAATTGGATCTGTGTTTTGCTTACACATTCTTCTTAACATTCACCCAACCTACCTTAATGAACAAACTGTTTTCATATCTAGAGCTGTTGAATCTATAGCTGCCATGTTATTTTGCGCTGACCATTGTTAAGTAGCGGACAGTACCCTCCATTCTTCAGACCCGAGATGGGACGACATCAACATTTTTCTGTGGGGCAAGTGTGGCATTCTGTCCCAAAGACAATGAGCTACTGTTGTCGCCGTGGTCACTGTTGATTTGGGTGTGTGTGCATCTCTTTCCATGTAGAGAGTGTCACTGTGTCAAATAACAAGTCTGCTGTTTCAATGGGGTCTTTATGCATTTGTAAGAAAATGTCTTACAAGTATGTTTTTGGTGGAAGGGTGAGAGTTTCTCAGGCTTTGATTATTTTTACCAGTAGTTTCTGTCTGAAGAAAGCATCCGTGTTTACTGACATAATGGCTCCTTTTGTCACATCCCCAGTCAGCGGCCTCTAGTGGCCGCTGACGGCTAAGGCCTTTTAAGTTGATTGGGGGTGTGGTCTCATCTCTGGCAGAGGGGAGCTAGAAGAGTTCTCAGCTGCCAGGGATGAGACTACATTATTATCAGGTGTTTTGTGTTTTGGTGAATAAGTCTGTTTTTGTGTTAGTTCTTTGTCTGTTCTCCCTCACACTACCTGTAAGGTTTGGTTTCATTCAGGCTTCTTTGTCTGTTCTCCCTCACACTACCCGTAAGGTTTGATTTCGTTCAGGCTTCTTTGTGTTTATGTTTTCGGCCATTGTGCCCTTTGTTTTCTCCTGTTTTTCGCAATAAAGAAAAGAAATGGAAGTCTGCGTCTGTGCCTTCTGCCTGGGCGAGCCAAGCCCCAGCGTGACACCTTTAAAGTAGGAGTGCAATATGATTGGTTTTGATTATCCCAACAGACCACATCACAGTTCACTTTTCTCAAGATCTTCTAAAAGATCCTCTGTATCATTGTACATAGGGCTGGGTAATATGATGAAATGTATCGTTATAATCAATTACATGACTGTCACAATATGCTTTTTTGTGTGTGTTGTGGATATGGTCAGTGCTAAGAGAACACTGTACTGAATGTTTTTTTTTTTAATTTTTTTTTTTAAATGTTTCACTACTGGTACTTTTTTGTCTGTCATACATACTAGGTGTCAGGAAAAAAAAATTTGTTACCTGTGACTGTCATAAAATTATATTTATGCTGTATTGCTCATAGCTAACTTTGTTGATTTGTTTTGGCATATGTTCTATTTAAAGAAATACCTCTGCTCATTTGTCAGGTTTTTTTTTATGTGCCACTTTTGCATATAATTTGTCTGTTCTGTTTCACAAACCTTAAAAAAAAACTTAATTTACACCATTTATTATCATATATTTTGTGTCATATGTCATATATTGTAAAAACTGAGTGTTGTAATGCTAAATGCGATAAATAAAACCGTCCATTTCTGTGCAGTATGGATTTGATTAAGTATTGTGTTTCATCAGATTCACTTGCAAGCAAGTCCATCATGGTGCCATCCGACTGTGGGGTGTTGCACCCTAGCATGCTTTTTAGCAGTGAAACGTGTGAGCTGAAGTTGCCATATATCTGTGAAAAGAAGGAGAACATCACTCAGACTGAGGCTGCAGGTGAGGCATAGGTCTGCCTTCACAACAGTTGCTGGGAGATTTATTGTACAAGTTAATATATGGGACCTTTTTTGATCTGTGTATGCAAGTCAAAGTATGGGACTTCCGTTGATCCATTTATTCTGCTTTTCTCCAGATAAAGTGATGTACAAGCCAACTGAGTGTGAGAGTGGCTGGGTCCCATGGCGAGGTTTTTGCTATAAGCTTTATGGAACCGACAAAGGGACACAGCAAACTTACGCAGCTGCCCAGCAAGTGTGTGTGCGTGATGGAGCTCAGCTGGCCAGCATCCACAGCTTGGAGGATGTTGAGATGCTCAGCACTCAGTTTAATGGAGGTATACACTTGCAGGCACACTGAACACCAGTGTCAAGTTATCGCAGTGTTTCATGCATAGATTTCATGTCAACTAAGAAACATAAACTAGTGCATTCCCCACATTATAAATAGTAGGGCATTTCAAACGCAACCGTTTTTAGAAGCTCAACCTACACTTACATTTATTTTTCTTAAATACAAATAAGACCGTTTCTGTGGAGAACAGGGCAACTTATTAAGAGACAGGAAAAGAGAACAAACCTGACTCATTGACCGTTTTAAAACCTCAGTGAACAGGTTCATAAACTATGAGGTAGAGACTTAAAAAAAAAAAAAATGAAACAGTACAAAATAAAACTTCTAAATTTAATGGCAGATTCATTAAAACTTACCAGTAACTGGCCACAAAGCTGGTAACTACTACTTTAATAATGTGACCTAGACTGTCAGCTTCCAGGTACTTTAACATCCTGACTTTTACTCCTGGCACAGGGTTACAGAACTTTCCAGCCCATTTCCACCCCTGGTTGTCACCTCCTAGCAGTGTGCGTGGGCATTAGTGGTAAAGTGCTGAAATGTTGTGCAATGTAAATTTGTAAAAGTGTTTTTTGAAGCACACTCTCTCTCCTTAATTGTGAAAGATATGGGGCATTCTACCTACCTTTGGCCAGGCAGGTCACGTCATAGATTTCCATGATAAGCAGTAATCAGCAGGCTGCCAGTTTTTAATTATCCAGAAATAAATCTGTAAAGACGGAAATAATGCCTAATTATTCTTATATTTTTGAGTCAACAATATTTGACATTTGAGTTCACGCAACCTAAATTATTTGGTTTTATCAAAGGTCGGTTTTACTTTTATTCCTTGTGTTATATTTATGTCAAGATTTCAGATTTGTTTTGATATATTCATTCTGCAAACAGTAAAAACAAAATTCTGTGAAGAATAAGAAAAATAACTAAAAGGCATTTTAAAATCTTCCCAGGGTTAAAAAAATTTATGCAAAATTTTCTATTATAAAATTGATTTTTTTTATTTTAAAAGGTTGATTTTAAAATGGAAATCCATGACATGGTTTGCCATTCACAATTGAACAGTCATGGATTAACCCACATGCACGTTTGTTTATGTTTATCAGAGATGTTGAATGGGTGGATAGGTCTAAAGGCTGCTAGCAACAAAGATCTCTATAAATGGGAGGATGGAACAGATGTGTCGTTTACATACTGGGGACGAACACAACCACCACTGTTGGCCCCCAACACCGACAGCTGTGTGACATCCCTTGAAGCGGTATGTGACTGTGATGTTATTCAGCTCTAATGCAATATAACTTTACGTAATTGTGTGACACATTAATGCAATAGAATTTCAGTGCTGAAAAGTCAAGATTTACAATAATGTGCAAATTGTTTAAAGCCATTTATATCAGCAGTGAGCATCCTTCTACCAGCAAAAACAAACATTGATGTTAGAACGCATGCGAACAAACAAGAAAGCAGTAAAAAGTATAAATATTTTTGCTTTTAAAAAGTGGTTGATATTTTGGTGCATAGTTTGATTTCAGGTTTCTCTTTGATGCAGCACAACTGATTAAATTTAATGAAGTATTGATCAAGCTAAACTGCATATTTGGTGGCAACTGCACATAATCCTTAAGTGAGCACATTGGCATATATAAAATCACTTTGCTGTATTAATGTTATTTGTTTTCAGTATAATATTGGTGGATTTTCAAAATAAAAACACTTTCTGGTCAGCTAAACAGCTTTTAAATATAATTTTCTCACATGCCTATGACTTTGGCACAGTACTGTGTGTATATAGTAGATCCAAACAGTAAAGGGTTAAGGTGAGTACACATTAAAAAGAGGATGCACTAATCCCCCAACCTCCTCCTCCACCAGGATCATGTGTGGTTTGTGGTATCTTGCAACACATCAAAACCCTTCCTTTGTAAGACAAACGGTACAGTGAATGAGAGTGCACCAGAGGAGGGCTGCCCTCAAGATGGGGTGAGTCACCATCTTTCAGTCTGACCAAGAGCTAAAACCACAGAGTAGTAGTTAGAGCAGATAATGAGAAGAGGACCTGTCTTATTGTATCTCTGTTCTTTTGTGTAGGACTGGAGGAGGCATGGAAATGTGTGTTATAAAATTGACCTTCAAGAGGTGTCCTACAAAAACAGCTGTAAACTTACCATAAATGACAGGTAAAGGTTCTCCCAGATATAACAGAACTAGCAAAACCAACAGAATTAGCTTGAACAAAGTTTGCTCACAGAGCAATAAAGAAATTCATCATACATGCTCTCGTTCTGTTCACCTAGTCGTGCACACTTTCTGAGAGTGAAAATATTTATGGATCTCTCTCTTCTTCTCGACTTGTGTGTCTATCAATTATCCGTCCTTCCATAACATTATCTGTCTTTCTCTATGTCTATGCGTAGATTTGAACAGACGTTCATTAACAGTCTTCTGAAGGCACACGTCGGCGAGAAGCCTCTGTATTTCTGGACTGGGCTGCAGGACTCTAAAGGCACAGGAGAATATCAGTGGTTCAGCCAGACCGAACAAAGAGACAAAGTCACATATACCAACTGGAGATGGCAGGAACCAGGTTGAGTATCATGAGTTAGAATGTACAGATAAAGGACAAATGAAAAAAATAGTATAAAGTGTCTTAGTAAGGTGTAACCTTGATATAAGTTCTACAAGTCTCTGCCTCTGTACTGGAGGGATGTAATACTGTTCTTTGAAAATATATTTGCTCAGTTGGTGCTTTGATGATGGTGCTGGGGTGCACTGAGATTCTCACTCATTCTTGCTTTTCAGTTTTTCCTCACTTATATTAATGCATGAGCATCATGGTCATTGAACGTTTTCCCACCTGAAAGTGTCTCTTTGTATTTTCTCTCCACTCATTTATTCTGAGTTTTCCTGTGTGTATGGTGGTGGTTAGAATGCAGTGGGCTCTGTAAAAGGTTGTAAACCCTTTTGAATTTGCTGTATTTCTTCATAAATGTGACCTAAAACAGATAATGAGGACCCTTTAACACGAATGAGACAAAAATATTTTTATTTATCAATGACAAGTATTTAATATTACAAAAGGCAATCTTAGGGTCATTGTCTTGCTACATAACCCATTTTCTCTTGAGATTTCAGTTCATGGACAGACGTTCTGAAATTATTTTTAAGAATTTATAATTCAGAATTTGTTCCATCAGTTATGTCTAGCCCAGATAAAGCAAATCACAAACACGTTGCGAAGACTTTCTGTTCTTTAAACAAAACAGGGCACCCACTTACCTGATTGTCATCCCATTGATTGAAAAGACCTGACTCTGATTTCACCTACAGATTAACCGCTAATCTTAGAGGTTCGTGTACTTTTGCCACTCACAGATATGTAATATTTGCTCATGTTACTCAGTAAATACATGACAAAGCATATTTCTTTAGGACTTTTACAAAAATCTGATGATCTGATGTTTATGCAGAAATATAGAAAATTCTAAAGGGTTTACAAGCTCTCTAGAATCTCTACATATTAATAGATTTTTGCAAATACTGAAGTGTGTGTGTGTGTGTGTGTGTGTGTGTGTGTGTGTGTGTGTGTGTGTGTGTGTGTGTGTGTGTGTGTTTTTTTTTT
>JBBJLS010071032.1:0-11403 GCA_037577275.1 Bryconaethiops microstoma | reverse complement strand
ACTCAGAGGCAGGAGGTTTGAAAGTAGCCAATCCAAGAGCGTTATTTATTTCTCCTTGCTGCTGATTGGCTGCTGCCCTTTGACGCTGCTGCAGTCCAGAATGTTCTTGTGTTTTTCGTATTAAAGCCCTGTATTTTTATTACTGTAAATTAAATGAATTTATTACTGTGTTTACCTGCTTATACCAAAGAAAACAACAGCACATACCAAAGAAAACAGACGTGCATGAATTACAGTGCAGTCTATACAGGGGTAACATTGGTATTTTACATTCTAGCACTGCGGGAGTTTAGTGTAAACTGTACAGTACGAATATGGGTTTACCTTTACATTTTCTTTAGGGGAATGTATTAAGCTGAATGTGTATGTGTGTGTGTGTATGAGAGTCTGTGTGCATGGCAAGCTCTTTTAACATATAATAGCTAGACTGGATATGCATGTTTGATATCCATAATTCATTTCTTCCCAGTCAAAATGAATATTCCAGATATCCAAAATGACGTTCTTCCTATCTACAGTGAACATTACAAATATCTCAAGCCTCATTCTTCCTAGTACTAATGACGTCACTTCCCCCATTCATGTCTATTGGGTTTTCACTGTTAGATATCCAAAACAACATTCTTCCTATCTACAATGAATATTACAGATATCTGAAATACAGTTCTTACTAGGAGAAACTTTCGTTTCAGATATCTTCAATACAGTTGTTACTAGTCATAATTCTCATTTCGGATATCAAAAACTAAAAAGACTCTATTTATCTATAATGTAATTTTGAATATCTAAAACACATTTTGACTAGTAAAGTTTTCATTTCAACTAGAACTAGGAGAGTGAACACAGTGTTTTGAGGCAGAGTGTGACTTTCGTTAACACATCACACAGGAAGTTGTTCCCCACTTTAATGAACGGTCGTTTCCACGGGAATCTCAAGCGGCACTAGGAAAAATGGACAGAGACGTTGGATCAACTGCTTTTTATAGATTGTTCAGTGCAGCTTCTCGTGCAAGACACGAACTAGCAAATCAAGACGAATTACTTCCTGCAACAAGGAGACTTTTCCGACGTCGCCCAGTGAGGCAAGGTAAACTAGCACGATTGATAGACCTTAGCATCATGGGCAGTGTGTATTTCTTATTAAGAATAATTATTTAGCTGAAACTGGGAGCACTGCATCGAGTTTACAGTGTAAATCAAAACGTTGATATCTTATACCTATTGATCTGTTGTACATTCAGTTGCTTATATGTGCAGGATTGAATGCAAACTGATTGTGTGCTCTAAAGACTGTTTATGCGCTTGCTTACACATGTTTATTGCTTGCTTCTGTTCATGTAGTATGCAAATTAGCGTACTAGCAGGTAGCAATGCATTTTAGACAGTATACGTTAAGCAAATGTAGATTGTTAAAGTCTTATTATGATGATAATCGATTTATAATCGAATCGTAGCCCTTCGAATCGAAATTTAATCGAATCATGAGGTGCCAAGAGATTCCCACCCCTATCAGGGATATATTCACTCAGTCCGAGTCAAAATGTTTTTAATTTAAAGAAGGATGTGTGTGTCTAATCTTTTGGCTAGTGCTGTTTACTTTTATCATTAACTATTAGTTTCAATTGGTCGCCCCGAAAAAGAGTACTACATGCATTGAGGCCTTAAATAACATTTAGGATTGGAATATGTAATGAATAGAGCAATTCTTAAAATGTGTAATATTCGTACCTGTTTTTACTGTAAGGGTTGACATCATTATACTATTCTGTGGACTGTGGCAACTTTCCTCTTTATGAAATGGAGTATTTATTTATTTATTTATTTATTTAAATATTTATGCAGTGCAAGTCTTGTGAAAAGAATGCAGACAGACCCAGATATTGTAATACTGAAGTATGTCCATCTTTTATCAAAGCTGTTTCCATAAGAATCAGATGATTTAAACACTGAACTGTGTAGGTTTTAGTAATTAAACAAATATGTCAGTAACATGTTGATTTTTATTTTCATGTTTTTTTATTCCAACCAGCACAAGAGTCATCAGTGGATAGAAAAAATTCTAAAATAGAATTAACCTGGACTCAAGTCCGACTTAAATAATTTCATCTGCCAGTGCTATCCGTTTATAAGTCTAAATTTGACTGGGTTCGAGTTGGCAAGGGCAGGCAAGAGACGCAAACTTCAAAAGGTACAGGCTTAAAAAGGCTGTTGGGAAAAGCAGGCTCTACATATTGCCTTGTGTGGAAGTAATGCAGGTTTGGATCCATTCAATTTCAAAGCACTGTCACACATGTTTTACATATGTGTACAAGTGGAACACTGAATCCTTCGTCTGTACTCACAGATCACATCAGAAACTGAAATACCCCCTGTCACTTTGGCCACCTCTTTACAATCTCGTCTGAGGAAAATGCAGTGGCGCATCAGGTAAAATGTGAGTAACAGCACACTAATGAAGGAATCATCTTTTAGTCTGCTTCATAAGAAACTGATCTAACTCGATGGCTGGAACATTCAGAAATAGCTATATATTATTAGCCAAATTAAAGTCATGTAATAAATTACGCTTTGGCTCAAATAGCCTTAACTTAAAGATTTGTGTGCACCTTTGGTTTCTTACACAGACAGGTGCAAAGGAGGATATAACTATAGGAATGTCCAAATCCTATAATTAGAGAAAGAAAAAGAAAATTTAGAGTACAAATTTGGAATGAGGATCTTTATTCTTCAACACAGTCTGAACCTTCTTAGACAAGCTTTCTTGTAATATCTTTAAGTAATATTTTAGGAATAGTTCTTCAATAGACTTCTTGAAGGACATTTCAAAACACTTCTTTGGAGTTTGACTGCTTTGTTTTCCGTTCTCTGTCAAGATGATCCCTCACTGCTTCAAAAATGATAGGATTCATCACTCAATAAGACCTGTTGCCACCAGTTATTGTGTCATTTGGCATAACTTAGCCCCATTTCCCCTTTTCTCCCCATTTCCCTTCCTTAAGAATGGCTTCTTGACTGCCACCCTTCCTAATGAGGGTTCAGTTAACATTAGAAGGTCCAGATGTATCTCTCAGATCCTGCGTCAGGTCTCTGCTGGATTTATTCCTGTTTCTTAAGGATATTACTATCAGATACTGTTCATCTGCTGTAGATAGGTTTTTAGGCCTTTTTAGGTCATATTAAGTGGACAAATAAATTGGTTTCCTCAAATAATACACCAAGGTGAGATATGCCATGGTTTCAGCTAATTGCTCTTTAGGAAAAATACTAATTTATGTCTGTCAAACAGTGTTATCATTTGGCATTTTTCATGGATGCACCTAAGAAATGGGAACAAATGAGAATAAAATCTTGTCTTTGTGACAGGCTGAAAAGTGCCTAAAGATAAAATTTTAAATGTGTTCTTTGCTAACTTGTCTGTTATGAATATAAACAACATTAGTTCATCCCTTGAATTAAGTGCCTTTTTTATGCTTAAATGATTCATAGGTCAGTGTTTAGTGGCTTAAAAAAAAAAAAACCACTTTCCTCTGAAAACCATCTCTTAAATCAAAGAAACACTGTGTGGGATTTCTTTCTTTTTGCTCCTATTGAAAGAAAAAGGTAATACTTTGAAAGATTCCTCATAGGATTACCTGAAAGTATTTTTAAAAAAAGTTCCTTTCTGAACCCTATACTACAAGATTTGCTGCCTTTGTCCAAGATACCAGAGCGCTCATTCCTACCTTACATCTCAGACTCCAAAGCAGTACCACATGAAAGTCAAGCAGTTCTTATCACCCAGGTAAAGTAATAAGTTCTTATAATTACAGAAATTTTATTTTGCTAGTAATTGTGATATTTTAGAAATACATTGAGCAATGTTTTTCTAGATAGAGGAATCACAAACACTATGCTTTGAACAGGATGAAGAATACAAAATGTTTTGTTGTTCATTATTGTATTGGTATTTTTTGTCCAATTTTTCATCTCTCTTCTTAAATATGTGATTTTATGTGTTGAGTTTTCTCTACAATTACAGGAGATGAGGAAACGGGCCTTTGAGAATGTTGAGGAAAGACGTAGAATGGTCAGTTATGTGCAAGTGCTTGTTTTTATTTATTTTTCTGCACTATAAGCAATTAAATCCTTAGGTACATTCAAGGTCATTGAAGAACACTGTCAGCGAATTGTTCGTCGTGAGGAACCTAAAGATGGGATTTTGTTGAAGTTCAAGTACCCAGATGGATCGGTGAAGATAAGCAAATTTAAGGAATCAGAACCAATTCAGGTAATGTCCTACCCTTATATGTTGTGTGTTATAAATAACATGCCAACAACATCACAAGAAAAGCAATGAATCCAGAACATTTATATTTTTCTTTATCCTAGGTTCTGTTTGACTTTGTTGGTCAAACTGAAGCAGCCACTGAACTTTTTGTGACTATAATAATTGGTTAAGTCAAGGAATGCATGTCAGTGTAAGCCTATCAGAGGCAGAGACTGCATTGTGTACACAAGCGCGCGCACACAGAGAGAGGGGGGAAAAAACACGACTTCTCTAAGGCGCAGTCGACTTGTGCCTCAGACGTCGACGCGTCGACAAGTCGGCTTTTCTGTTAATGTCCTAGTATGTGTTATGAATGCACTTTTGGTTTACTTGAAAAATGTCCAAAATATAAATTAAGGCTAAAGTACAAAGGTATTACAACTTCTATTTAATCTTTGAAAAGAAATATAATACTCTAAACTGAGAACACACTCAATAGACAAAGTTACCCTTTCTTAAATAAAAAAATTAACTTTTATTTCCTTTTGTACAGAGTTACTCTGCAAACCATCTTGACAAAATTGGTCAGCCGGGTGGACTTCAGTCTGTGCCCTACAAGCAACAAAATAAATGTTTGCAGAAACAACATTTTACACGGCAGCTTGCACGCTTTTCAGCGTCAACGCTTCAATCCAGAGGCAAAACTTGATGGATGAAGAAGAGAGTTCCTGAGATTACTCACGAAAGCAATCCAAGTTTGCTTTATCTTTGAGGGCCATGAAAAAGACAGCCAACTGGTATTGAGCACTGAAGGTTAGAGAGAGGGATCATATCAGTGATTTGGCATTTTGTACGGCAGGTTTTTTTTGTTTTTTGAGAATGTGTCATTGTGAGTAATCAGTGTTTCTGTTAACATAAGTAGTTGAACTTTAAATTGGTGGAAGTGTTCCCTAACTGTAATTGTCAATTATGTCTTAAGTTAAGATAAGATAAGTGGACAGTACAAAGTTCAGAGCAGCAGAATTGAGAAAACAATAGAATAGAATAAAATAAAATAAAAATAGGCCAAAGTATTATGTCGAAAATAGTATTAAATAAAATATCTCAATATTGTACAAAATATACATGTATGTAAACTGTAAGCAGAAGAGACACTGCACTTAGTAAATTGCACTTAGTAATAATATTACTAAATAATATTGCAGCATTGGAGACAAATATGTATATGTGGGTTGCCATAATGATTTCTGTTTGTGTAGTCCATGGAGGAGTTGCCCCCCATTTGTTTTTCAGAGAGGTTATACCAGCAGATTTGTGGGCTACCAACAGCTCCTGTCAGAGTGGAAGATGTTCACAAACTCCATGAACAGCTGATGAAAGTGAGTGTAAACAGTCAAGGGTAATTTTGACATTCACTTTCTTCATAACTTTCAATTTAAAACTTCTTGACCTTATATGTATTATATTTTATTAAAATCACTCATATACAAGAGGCAGAAACAGTTGAGGAGCAAATATTGCCATTGAATAAGCAACAGATAGTCTAAACATCATAGGTTCCTTCAGATATGTGACAAAAATGGAAGATAAGGACTCCCTGGTTCGCTCTGCTGTCAAGTTCCTCATGAATGGAAGAATGAGCGATGCTAATGACCAGTAAGCTATTTCTAGCCTTACCTGCACAATTGAATCCGTAACAAAACCATCATTCAATTTACTATAATGGTGCTTTAGGTTTGTAATTTATATTTATGGCATTAAAAAAAAAGAAACGAGTTCCTATATACAATTTAATATAATTGCAAAAATATTTTCATGTTTGATAATTACTCTCTGCCTGTTATCCAATAGAAGAGGAGACTGGTCCCATCATTCTTGAAACTGTCTTGGAGTTTGTCTCTGGTGCCTCAGCAGTGCCTCCACTCGGATTTCCCCACCAGCCACAAATTCAGTTTCTGCATGAGCCCAAAAAAATCTTCCCTGAAGCAAATACTTGTATTATAGTTCTTCATCTGCCAATGCACTCGTCCTATGAAACTTTTAAAAAATACATGACAGAGGGAATTTTGCAAACTCCAACCTTTGGAGTTGCATAATGCGTCATGAATGTGACCATGAAAGGTCAAGGAAAAAAAGTTATCCAATTTTAAAACACAGTGATGTGTTTTGTTACTGTTATTCTTTTAAAAAGTTGGTTTCATTTAACACAATTTTAAAGTGAAATGTGGTTTTTAGTACACAAAATGCAACTTGTCTCCACAAATGAAGAGTTCAAATAGTAATGATAAAATGTTATTGAAACATTTGGTCAAAGGTAGTTTCAGTTGGTTCTAAGCTAAAACATATCAGCGGTCCCTGTTGGAGTGACTAAGTAGTTGTTTAATGCTTTTCAAATAGCTTACCACCATTGGAGCGTAAGAAATAATTATAATAAAGATAATTCAGCTAATAACTATAAATAAACTCATGTCATGTTTAGATCTGTCCTATGTTCTCATTGTTGCATTTGTCAAGCATTTTAATTGAAAATCAAAAATATGGCATTCTTTATTCAATCGTTATTTTATTAGGAAAGAATATTCAAAGTTTCAAATAAAATTGTGTAAAGACAAAAACAAATGAGCTTGTTTATTAATATTTACAGTTATTGGTAATAGACATCCCACAGACCTACCTTGTAGACATAAATGTAGAACAGATCTAGGAAATAATCTGATATACCAACAAATTACTAGTTATTGCATCACAACATATTTTCTGATGGGTGACAAATACAAGGAGAAATATAAATAATTGACCCCTACAGCGAGGAACCTGGTGAATCTTTCATGCTGTTGGGGCCATTTCTCTGACATGGTTTAGGCCCATTTATCCCTTTAAAGGAAAATCACTACAGGGGAAAAAAAGGTTTTTCAAATGTATAACCTCTACTACATAAATAAACATTCCATTGTGGAGGGAACGGCCTCTTGAAAAATGATAATACCGATATCTATAGGGCACAAAAGGTCATTGAATCATTTTACAAAAAAAAAATGGCATGGCTGTAGTTGTCATTACATATTAGGCCACTGGGCGATGTATTTAAGATTTTAGGTATGTATACCAGCACTCTACAGCAACATCATCAAAAAACCTACCAAAAGAATATAGGATTGATGCCCCATCACAATAGTTACAGAGACTTGTAGAATCAAAAACAAGGAAGCTGGAATGGTTGTACATGGTAGGCCAACACCTTATGAAGATTAATTTAGTTTTTACTTTAATTTTATTTTAATCAATAAAAAAGGAAAAATTTTATTTTATTTTTAGTACCCAACACAGATTTTGAATTCACAACAGCTTTAAAGCAACTTTAAACCTACACACTGCATTTTACACTCAGAACTGTGCATATATTTTACACATTCTGTTAAAGGCTGCTATAAAGATAGAAAAGGGCATGTCAATAGTTGCTTCAAAATGTCTTGATGTAAGGGAGTGACTGTATTTGAAGTACAAGAGACATCTGAAATGTACAATCCTAATAATATGGGTTGGATCCAGCTTAGTTTCTAGGCTTTCAGTAGCTCATCCCTGAGATTGTAAAATACTGGTGACTACAAGCCTGGTATTTTAACCTTAGATCAGAAATGTGTTGGATTGCATTGTGCACTGATGCTTGTTCTTCCTGAGCAAGGTGGCTCTACAGCCACAGCTGGGAACTCTTCATCATCAAGTGTGGGTACTGTTTGGATGCCATTCTGAAGTAGTAAAGCCTCAATGTTTTGACTCTTGTAGGGGTTTTCACCAACACACATTATTGACAGCTGTGTTGTCAGTTGCAATGTTTGAGAGCATGCCTTCTGTCCAGAGTTCAGTTGGTGTGCGATTATTTTCTGTTTGCAATCCATGGTGGTTCCAGGCCTGTCTGAAGTGTTCCAGCCTGTTCTGAATCATAGGACGATAAACAATATCCAGAGAAAGCCTATGGATATCATTATCTGGGTTAAGATCCTCTGAGTCCTGTAAACAGTAGAATGCATGGTAAAAAGGCTGCAGTACGTGCAAAAATACATCTTGCCAAAGGCGTTCAATTCTCTGATTGTGAACTGATTCTCCAGTTATGAAACCACGGTGTTCAAGTCCTTGAATAAGATGCATGAAAAAGGCAACAAGCAGGTTTTCACCACCATAGTCTGATCTGACCCTTGATGGTAGTCCGTAGTAAGCTATAGCTTTCAAAAACTGAGAAAGCACTGTTATGGCACGATTGTCTGTGCTGCAGTTGAGGTAGGTAATCAGTCTTGAGTGTCCATCAATGGCACCATGAATTACAAAGCCTCATCTGTAAAGCTGAGACAACACAAAATAATTTTTTTGTTGTAATATGTTACTCTTATGATTACCATCACAAATAAGACTATAAACAAAGTAACAATTATCATTATTGCAGGCAAAGCGGACATTTGACAGATTATTCCAAATTGTTTTCAAATTATTCCAAAAATCAATATATACAACCTTTTGATACAGCAATTTTGATAAACAAAACATGTATTGCCAAAATATTTTCTAAGGTTCAGTTTATCTTTTTAAAATCAAAAATAAAAAGTTTATCAAATGCCATCCAAATATACAACTTGAACTGAGAGCTGATTAAAATATTAACCTACACTTTGTCTGTTTAGTCATCCAAGTCTTGGTGTTCCTAAATGCTTTAATAGAAAGCAACTGGACTTCTTCCTTAATTCTTGAGGACATTTCCCCACTCACACAAATGGCTTTCTCAGTTCTGACTGTTGGGAACTTCTAGGATAGTGTTAAAATGCCTGCAACCATCCACCAGTCAGGCAGACTGAGGAGGCCTTTGTATGAGGGGTGAAATGTCCTCAAGAATTAACAAAGAAGTCCAGTGGCCCTATATTCAAGCAACATTATATACATAAAATTATTCATACCCTTCTCAATATTCAATAGAAATCCATTATTGGCTATTACAGCAGTCAAACGCTTCCTATAATTGCTGACCAGCTTTTTGCATATTTTTGCCCATTCATCATTAGCGATGAGCTCCAACTCTTTCAGGTTGGAGAGTCTCCTTAGCATCACCCTGATCTTTAGCTCCCTCCACAGATTCTCAATGGGATTCAAGTCAGGACTCTGGCTAGGCCACTGCAAAACGTTAATGTTTGTGTCCGCTAACCATTTCTTCACCACTTTTGCTGTGTGTTTTGGGTCGTTGTCATGCTGAAATGTCCAATGGTGCCAAGTTTCTCTGCAGACTGCCTAATGTTGATGTATTGCTCTTTCTTCATGGTGCCGTTTGCTGTGATTAGGTTCCCTGGTCCATTGGCTGAAAAACTCCCCCTATAGCATTAGGTTCCCTCCACCATGTTTGACAGTGGGGATGGTATTCTTAGGGTTTGCAAAAGCCAAGCAGGCTCAGAGAGCTCCTTTGTCTTAGCCATGATTGTCGACAAACCATCTGCAGAGAGCTGCTGTTTTTCACCTGTTGAGTTGAATGAAACAGCTGTTCCCAATGAATCAGGAAAAGTAGGATGCTTTAGAACAGCTTGGACTATTTGGAATGCTATAGAACTTTGGATTTTCTCATAGACTGTGACAGTTTGCTAAAAGTCTGAGTAATTTTGGACATGCCACGTTTTGTTCAAATGTAAATAAAAGCTGAGAAATATTTTTTTCATCTGACTGGCAAAAGGGGGTTGTACAAAGTATTAACAGTAGGTCACCACTACACAATAATTGTGGTACACATGATTTCATTAAAAAAAATATTTGTTAATGATTTTTCCACTGAATAAGTGTTGTTTCACTGAATAAATTAAAAGTTGGATTTTTCTCATTTTTTCATTGTCATTATATATAGATTAAGATGTGTAACTAGCATATTGCTCAAGCATATGCTCACACTGAAAAATTTGAAAATACTAACTTTTAAAGTAAATGTATTATTATTTTTGAACATCCATCTTTAAGAAATAATAATTTTTAACAAGATCACTGGTACCACAATTATTCGCACCCCTAACAATTCCTATAAAATAAATGTAACTGAAGATTTGTTGTCATTCATACTTTACTTTTTTAAGTTAATCTAGAAACTTTTAATTAGTAATCCTTGACTTTCCGTGTTTCTGGGGTATAAATATGACGTGACATGACATAGCCCATTTCTCTTAGCCACTCTTCAAAATGGGAAAGACAACAGAACAGGCCATTCCAGTAATGCAGATGTGTTCTGATCTGCATAAGTCAGGAGATGACTACAAGAAAACAGCTACTCACCTAAACTTGCCCATGTCCATGGTCAGAGCAATACTTAAAAAGCTGGATGAGGATCCAAGTTTATCTTGCCACCACACACAGTGAGGAGGATGATAAGAGAAGTAAAAAATTCCCCAATACTTACCGTTAGAGAAGTGCAGCAAAGAGTGGCATCTTGGGGTCACTAAGTCTCCATAACAACCATTAGATGCTACCTACAGGTCAACAAGTTGTTTGGGAAGCATGCCAGGAAAAAGCCTGGTTTGTTTCACTATAACAATTGTAAACATCTGGAGTTTGCTTAATGCTACAGAGACTTTAATTGGAATCGTTTGCTGTGGTCAGCTTTTAGGCAACAAACACTCCAGGTGGGTCTGGCGTAAAACAAAGGATGAATTTGCATGCCCATTGTTAAGGAAAGTGTAGGATCTGTGATGCTGTGAGCTGCTTCTCTTCCAATGGCACTGGGAAACTTGTTAGAGTGCATGGCATCATGAACTCTTTGAAATATCAGGACATTTTGAATAAGCATCTGGTGGCATCTGCCAGAAAACTGAAACTGGGTCATCACTGGGTTTTTCAGCAGGATAATGATCCAAAACATACGGCCAAATCATCACAGACATGGTTAACCAGACACAAAATTAACCCCTCCAGACCTGAACCCCATAGAACACCTGTGGGATGAGCTGAAGAGGAACGCATAAGAGAGGACCCAGGAGTCTGGACGATCTAGAGAGGTTGTGCAAACAGGCATGGTCAAAGATCCCTCTCTGTGTTCTCCAACCTTGTGAAATGTTACAGGAGAAGATTAAGTCCTGTCCTTTTGGCAAAAGGGGGTTGTACAAAGTATTAACAGTAGAGCAAAAAAAAATTGTTTTATATAT
>JBBJLS010071031.1:0-11403 GCA_037577275.1 Bryconaethiops microstoma | reverse complement strand
ACACACACACACACATACACACACACACACACACACACACACACACACACACACACACACACACACACACACACATAGACATATCTCTTATTGGTACAAATCAATTAAATGTTTACTTGTCTTTGCCGGGTAAAAATAGCTTCAACAGCATTATACACCAATTTGTGAGAAGTAAAATGTAGGTTAAATACATTCTGGTAATACCTTGCCGCCAGAGTAACCCATACATTCTTGTTTTTCAACATCAATGTAGTTGTTTTTAGTCACAAAGGACTGCTTAACGCAACACATATATCCCCTGTGTAGTGGTACAGAAAACCAATGCAGCAAGATCTCTGAATAATAACGCAAGAACTCTACGGTATTATTTTATACAAACAGCATGTAGCAGTGCCTGAACGTCTAGTGGGGGAGCTTTTCTGGACAAACGTTACCTGTGGGGTTTCACACGGCCACAGAGGGTATGCACAAGCCTTAGTTAATAGGCTGCAGTGGTGTATTGATTCCTCCACTGGATTAAAGTTTTTAAAATAAATTTAAGAGAAAAACTGTCTCTAAGTTGACATTCAATAACATTATGCCCATTTTGTGAGAAGTAACTGTCGGTTAAATACATTCTGGGGACCCCCATGTTGTCAAATGATCAGTTCAGTTTTGTTTCTCAACAGCATTGTAGATACATTCTGCATTTCTATGAGGTATCTCCTCACAACATAACACATCTTAATTCTTATTCATCCCAGGGGAAGACATTTGAACATGCAAATACATTCTTGCATGTGGTACAAAACAAAACATTTTCGGATCAGCTTAGCAACATCTAATCAATAAATCATTTGGATAGTGCTGAATTTGAAAAATCACAAGAAACTCCAGGGAAATGAAATATGAACTGGTATGCACACAGGGTTAACTCACGTTAAAGTAATTTTTCCCCTTCTCTTTTATTATGACCAAGAAAAGATACATGTAAAATGCAGCATATATAGAAATAATTGAAGAGTTAAGGCTGGCTCTCTGGTCAGAAATAAGCCATTCCTGAGAAAGACAAAGAGAAATGGACACTTCTAGCAGTTTACACAAAATTCACTACACTTAGGGAGTCTATTTAAACTTTCAGATGGTTGAGGATGATGGTTAAATAGTGGCAAATCTGAGAAAATAGCTTTTTAAAAATACTATTTTGCTGTATTTTGCTCTGCATGTACCATCTAAAAATACATTTTAGGCCAAAACCTCAAAACTACTATAAAAATGTTTAACTTATCAGGAGTTGTATTCATAACCATTTACTTTAATAACTTGTGTGTGTGTGAGGTTTTGAAGGCGTTAAACACTTCAGATGTTCCCCTCCTATCATCATCATCAATGATAAAATTTTATTATTATCTAAACTATAGATTGACAAAGACATTTATTCATATATTGTTTCTACTCGCCAAGCTCCACTCATGATATGTGTGGATTTAGGTGCCAGAAATAGTCAACTCATTTGTACATGGTTATTTTTAATCTGTTTTTCCACAGGTAGTTTTAGTTACTGGTCATTTAAGGCTGATATGTATTGTAATAGACTTGGTGGTCCCTATCTAGATGGGCCCTAAATGAGTTTTAGCAAGAGCATTTAGAATTGCAGTTGTTTTTCCTTGGTATATTCAGTGGATGCTGGTAAAAGTTTTCAAGACACTGGAAGTTCCACACTAACCCACTGTCTGATGTTTTGAGTAAGTGTGTCTTCAGGAGGTTTTTGAAGATAGAGAATGATTCTGCTGTTCTGGTCACTTCTGGCAGCTCATTCTACCCGCGGGAACATCAAATGGGACCAGTCTAGACTGGGTTTACCTTGTGGGGATGGCAGAGCCAGATGACGTTCCTTGGAGGAGAACGAGTATAGGTCAACGAGCAGTGGGGTGACATGCAAACTTTTGGGTTGGTTGAAGACCAGCCAAGCTTCTGCATTCCGAACCAGCCGTGAGTTTCTTATCGTTCAAGCTGGAAGACCTACTAAGAGGGCATTGCAGTAATCAAAGTGATAACCATGGCTTGTACCAACAGTTGGGTGGCATACTAAGTCAGGTATGGACTGAGGCAAGTATGCCTGAAACAGATGCGATATGGTCGGAAAGATAGCTGGTCTGCAATTATGACACCCAGGTTTCCCACCACCTTGGATAGGGTCAGAGGGTGAAGAGTGATGGATAGATACCATAATGGATAGAAGGCTTTCATTGCTCTAAGAAACTAATCTTTTGGGTAGAAGTTCAAGGTCTTGCCGAAATGTCCATCTTCTAACATCTCTGGGTATGTTGCTCCACTCATGTTTTCTTGGTGATGTGTAATGCTACAGGACCTTTTGCAGAGAAGCAGTGCAGTATCATGATGCTCCCACCTTCATACTTCACTGAGGGTGTGGTGTTCTTGGGATCAAGCACAACCCTTATTTTTCCCAAAACATGGTGAGCTGAATTATTGCTGAAGAGTTTTGTTTCTAACTGATCAGGATACATTGTTCTAAATTGTTCTGATTGAAATGCTCATGTGCAAATTTAAGACTCACATCTCTGTTCATCTACGTGATAGGTGGACCATCCTGCTTTCTTGTTTATATTTATACTTGTTCAGAAGAGGTGTGCAAATCTGGAAATATCCACTGGACATATATTAAATAATGAAAAAAACGTGTTTCACCTCAGTATACTTAATGAGATCAGCAACAGCCTCAGCTGCAGGAGTGTTAAGAGTTCTTGGTAACATCAGAGTCAGTTAGAGACGGAGCTCTAGACCAGATCAGCCCAGTTTTGCACTGGTGATGCTCCTGATTTAGAAACACTGGCGGCAGTGATGCACACAGCTGCATAATGGTTTGTGCCATTAACCCATTTTTTTTTTAAACTGAGCTCACTGAGCTCAAGCACTGCATGTGCCAGTAAAGAGCATTTGGGTGTGACTAAAGTAGCACAGGGTTGAGCAAACCTCAACCTTTCCGAGGCTGTGAACAGATACGTACATCTGTGCTTGAGTCACACTTGGAAACATCAAAACAGCAGAAAGGTCACTATTACATTTACACTTTGGTGTGATTCCCTCAAGGGTAGTTCCACATTATTGTTATTTCTGGAACATAACTGTTCAACTCTTGGTTGTAGTTCCAAGCATTGCCTCGAGGTTTTGAGAAAAGCTATAGAATTTACCTCTTTTCCATGAGAAAGTGGATGTAGTCTTGGAAACTGATTTAAGTGGACATTTAGAAGTGGACATTTAATTTCACCAATTAATCTCTGCTATGTGAGCTGCAAACAAACCCATCCACTATGGTTGCTTCTCACCTACACCTCAAGGAATTCTATGTAAGACCGGCCTCATAAGTATTGATGCAGTCGTTGCTGAAGACCACAGCATTGTTGAAAACAAAAGGAAAAACAGAAGGACCACTTTACCACCTATGACCAGTAATTCTCTAAGTGTGGGGCGAAGAGTCACGACAGGTAGGGCGCAAGAGACCTGGGTGTCAGGTATGGGGACAGTGACGGTGGGTGGCCGCTAGATGCCGCCATGTGGAAAGAAATGTTTACGGGACTTTGGTTTTGAAGGGTAGGTGTGTTCTTTGTTATTAGTCACAGCTGGGGTGTATTAGTGAGAATTGGGTGGTAGGGTTTTGTGTTTTCTATTTAAGTTCAGTTTAGGTGGACCTAGGTTGTCGGTCCACTGTCCGAATACCTCAGTTCTTATGTGTCTCCTCAGTCCTTTTGATTTTGAGTAAGTTCCAGAGTTGAGGTTATGTGGGCCCTTGTGCCTTTTATGTTTTCTGAGTTTCAAATAATGTGAAAATGGAAGTCTGTAAATGCGCCTGCTCTCTGTCTGGAGAAGGGGAGACCTGACAGATGGACCGGCGTACCAAGAGGAGCGGAAGAAAGCGAGCCCGCAGGAAGAGAGCCGGCTCCAAGGGAACTTGTCCTTGGGGCCTTGATGACTTTCCTGTTGGAGAGTGGTGAGGAGTTTGCCAGGAGTGAGGCGGACTGGACCCAGCTTGGGGGTGAGCCAGGGATGAGCCAGTTTACAGCTGTTAAGCTGTTGTGTGGCGGAGAGTTGGAGGATGAGGAAGTGGATCTGGGCTTCTGGTGGAACGGGTGGATCGACGGATCCCCGATCATTGATCCAGAGCGCATTGTGGACCCCCTCGTCCTTGACTCGACCGCAGAGGAGCTCCTCACTCCAGGTCAGCTCGGGCATTAGGACCCGGCTCTCTGTGTCTGGAGAGGGGAAGACCTGACACTGGGGGAAAGTCATACAGAACTAATGTTTAACATCGGACTCATTTTCACATCGGAATAAAGAAGTCACATCGGTTACGTTAGCCACCTGTTTATTCACTGCTGTCAGAGTCTTAGGGGTAAAAATGGGAAGATATTTAACAGGTACAAAAAGTAAAACAGGTACTTCTGAGAAAAACGTGGCAAGTATCGACAAAAAAAAGTAACTGACAAAAAAAACAAGACAAAAGGAAATATGACAGAGCATATCTTGCTCTAGGTTTCACGGTTAATGTGGTAGGAGATGAGGAGTCATCTGTCTGTATTTTATGTTTGAAAACTGACAGATGACAGTATGAGACCCAACAAATTAAGAAGACACTCAGAGACATTACAGACTGAACTTTATTGTTGTATTTCTGGCAAAGTGCAAATTCTGCTTAATTTGCTTCAATTTTTACTTTTAAGTGCAGACTAATAAAGCAATTTAGTGACAAATGTCACAGAAAGTGAATGTTGTTTTGTACAAGAAGAATTACTGAAGAAATTATTGTTAATGAATTTGATGTCATCTAAATAAAGTAAAGTTAAACCTAGAATTTTCTGTGTGGAATGACAGAAGTTAATTGCTTTGTGAACAAGACATGGAAGGTTAAGTTTAAAATGTTATGTTTAAATTAACAGATATCTACATAACGATTAAACCTTAAAGATTTATCAGTGCTGCTGGAGGATATTAACCATAGCTGTTATGCAGTAGAAACAGAAACAAAAAATGCACCTTGTCCATTTACCTGTATTATGTTCCATTTATTTACCTGCATAAGAAAAAAGGGACAGCCTATCTATAACTACTGCGTAATTTTCTTTTACTTTTTATGACGGTCTGGACAAAATAAGGCAAATATGTCAGTAGCAGATTGCCAGGTATTCAGGCGGTAATTGTAAAAATGGGCGAGGCTTGAATTTACACATAAAAAGTCTGGTTAGGCGAGAAGTATAAACATTCTATTAAATCAACTTCTTTCATTCTTTTCTAAACCCAGTGCAGCAATATTCAGACAGAACAACACTTTCCCCTTGAAAAAACAAAACTCCAAAACAACGTTAAACAAATTGAGTCTGGAATTGAATTACTTTTGCTAGATATTATATTGATTTCAAAGACAATGAATAAAAATTGCAACTTGAGCGCGAGCCTGCTGCAGCATGTTGTGACTGCTCCGTGCCTTGTCTTCGTATTTTAGTGTTTTTAATCTTTTTATTCCCCCAATTTTCAAGTTATCTCAGTTTATTTAGTATTAGTAAGCTGTGCCCTCTCTAAACATGGACGAGCTTAAGGCACAGGTCAGACAAAATGGAGAATTTCGTGAGTGCAGTTTGATGTGTTTTAATGAAACATGGCTGCCTGAGCGCATTCTTGACTCTGCTGTGGATGTTGCTGGTTTTTCGTGTGTTCGGGCAGACAGAACTTGAAAGTGTGCAAGAGTGGAAAGAGCAAGGGGGGGGCGGACTCACTCTCTTTGTTAATGAGAGATGGTGCCACCTGAGTCACATTGTGTAAGGAACGCGTCTGCAGCCCGGACATTGAACTGTTAGCCGTGGGGCTACGTACATACTATCTGCCCAGAGAGTTCTCACATGTGATCGCCATTGTTGTTTACATTCCTCCATCGGCCAATGCGACGACGGCGTGTGACGTCATTCACTCTGCGATGGCTAGACTCCAGACAATGCACCAGGACGCTTTCATCCTAATATCTGATAACTTCAATAATGTCTCACTTAACAGGACACTGTACACCTTCACACAGTTTGTAGACTGCCCTACCACAGAAAACAAGACACTGGACTTGCTGTATGCTAATGTGAAAGAGGCATACAGCTCACAGCCATCCCACCTCTGGGCAGATCAGACCACAACTTAGTGCACCTTCAGCCCACCTACCCATCACTGGTCAAGAGGCAGCCAGCCACAGTCAGGACAGTGAGGGAGTGTCCAAAACAGGCCAGTGCAGCCCTGCAAGACTGCATGGAGATTACAGAATGGGAGGCCATGTACAAGCTACATGGTGAGGACATTGACAACCTCACAGACTGTGTCACATCAAGTTCTGTGTGGATAACACTGTACCAGTGAATTCCATATGCTGCTTCCCCAACAACAAGTCATAGCTAACCAAAGACATCAAAGCCGTCCTGAATGAGAAGAAGAACGCATTCAGGTCATGTGACAAGGAGGCAGCCAAGGAAGCACAGAGCCGCTTGTCTGTGAGGTCAAAGGAAAGAAAGGACAGATACAGGAGCATGAAAGTGGCAGACATGAAGAGCTTTAACAAACTGATCAGGAAAGCTGGCTCTGTGGTGGGTGAGGAACTGGATGCCATGGAAACTGTGGCTGAAAGGAGAACATTGTCCAGACTTCAGTCCACCACGGACAATGTAGATCACCCACTCCACAGTGTGGTGAACAAACTGAGAAGTACTTTTAGCCACAGACTGACCAGCTTAAAGTGCTCTACTGAACGCCACAGCAAGTCCTTCCTTCCCACCACCATCAGACTCTACAACTCCTCCCTGAGTCACACACCCACACAATAATCTGTGCAATAGCCTGCTGCTTCTTTCCGTATATTTATTATGGGTTTAAATTATCATTGTGTGAAAGACTTCGTGCATTATTTTTGCTATGATGTGCAACAGTCTGTGCAAGTCTGTGCACAGTATGTGCAATACTGTGCAATGTTCTCACCAGGTGCTAAAACATTATGTGCAATATCATATGTTGTTCTCTAAATGGTGCTAAATCACTTAATTACTTGCAATATCTTATGTGCAGTAGTCTTCATGTGCAATATTACTACTTGGTCAATATTTTCATTACTTAATATTACTTAATAATACTTAATTACTACTGATTTTCTAATAGTGCAATAACTTATTCCAAACTACCATTTGTGTCAATAGTTTTTTCACCCAGCTGCGTTACTTACTTTTAAATAGATATTATACCAAGCATTTCTGTATGTAGCATAGTCTATTTATATTGTGGTGGTTTCTTTCTACATTTTTATTTAGATTTTTATTTAGATTTTATTTAGACTTATTTTATTTTATTTTACATTATTCTTGTGTCTCTGTGTCTTGTGTCTCTCTCTGTCTTTGAGTGTTGTGGCAGTCATCACACAAGCAATTTCCTCCAGGATCAATGCAGTTTTCTGATTCTGATTGAGCAGCTTTGCTGTTTATGCTTAACAAATTAATATTTGTTTGTTTTCAGTTGTTAACACACTAAATAGTATATATATATATATATATATACACACACACAAATAAATAAATTATGTTTATCCACAAAACTGCACTGTATGCAAAGGAACATCAGTAAAATATTATTTACACATTAGCATCTGCGTTAAATGGAGGCCTTGAGAGGCAAGGTGAGTTTGAACTGGCCTCAAGGAATAGCTCAGCCTAATACGCTAAAATGGAAAACATCAAATAGAAGCTGGAAGCACCAATTAGCATCAGCGCATTTACATAAGACAGGGCTTTCAAAAACTTTCAGAAACTTGGCAACAAGTTCGTGCTCAGGATTTCCTGTGCATGTTTTCAGCCAGAGTGGTGCTGAAGATATCACTGCACTGTGGGCGGTAAGAGGAAGAAACTGGCTTTGGGTCTTTTATTGGTGTCCAGACACAAACATTTGGTGTTTCGTAGTAATGCTCTTGTCAGATTGGACTCTGCCTAAATTCATCATAACCACTTACTGGAAGCTGCAACCAAACCCACGTCACAACTGGTTGCAAATCTCTCACTAATCATCACTCAAAAATCCAAAGAGGATGTGATGTTATACTAACCTACACACTAACGCAACTGAGACCTAATTCTTATTGTGATCAAAGATAAGAGCCATGATGATCAGTTGACAAATCTTTTGTTTTGATTGAACACATGCAGAGTTTTGCTGAGTGCATTTCTTTTCACTTTCATTTCAATGTAGGGCTGTCTGAGAATGAGTCTGAGAACTGGCCTAGAAATGGCAACAGTGGCTGCTCAGTCAGAAGGTCTGATCTGCATCATCAAAACAAGTCCCTGTAGATATACTGTAGTACTGTATTACTGTAATACTGTATATACTGATATTATGGGTGCAGTCAGGACTTTTTGAACACTGAATAACTGCATAAATCATACAAAAATTAGTTTATATAAGGCTTTTGCATGACATAACTTTCAGGAGGGGCCTCGTTTTTTTGTTTTTTGTTTTTAAAAGATCAAGACAAACAGCATTATTAGCCTCTCTTAAATGGATGCAATGGGTGCAGTGTTGTAAACAGTCAATTTTAAAAAATCATCATAAAAACATTTTAAAAGCATCTTTTTCAGCTTTTTAAAACTGTTCTGCTGGTGCCTTTTCTTGTGATATGTTTTGGGTATCATGAAAATGATAGATTTTTGCAATATATGAAATCTAGTCTAGAAGACCATCATCTGCTGGAGCCTTTATTTATAGCCGGTGGTTAAAGAAATGTTTAGAGAAAAGTTAATGAAAAAATGACCATTTTCATTCACCCCACATGTAGCTGATCAGTCAAGACATGTTTGGAGTCCAAGTTTCTCTCCTTAAGTTTAGAACTGGGGCTACCAGGCTAAAGTTGCTAGATATCAACTACCCCCCCAAAATGTCGTAGCTCAAACCTCATTCAAGTTTTCATTAAAGTGCAGACGTCAGGATTAGAACTGTATGGTGAGAAAAAAAAACAACTAAATATACAGACACATGGTTTGGACAACCAGGGCTGATCCTAACACAGCACTCATAAGGAGGACTGCTCTTGGATCAGATGTGTATGTATTTATTATAGTCATTGTCACCAAAACTTCTATTCCAGGGGTGGTTTGTTAAAACAAAATGAATTGTCTAAAATGACCCTCCCCCAGAGTTTACTTTTACAGTGATTTTACAGCTCAAAATAAGTTACATTGTCCACATTGACAAATCTGTGTCACCATAACGGAGAACTGGGTGCAGCTTAATAGCATTAAGTAGTTTTGTGGGTGTATTTGTGGAAATTATTTGAGTAACTAATATTGATCACAATTGTAGCTCAAGTTCTAAACAAAAAAAGAGAAATTCAGACCCCAGATATGTTCTGGTTGATAAGTTACATGTAGGTTAAGTGTAAAACTGACTGAATTTGATTCTTCACCAAACTGTTCCTTTAATACTAACCGTATCACGACAGAAAAGAACAACAAACAGATACCAGAATAGAAGTTGGTGTACATCACTAAGGCAATATTAGAACCTAATTACTATATATCACAAAATGTTTTTGCTCTTTGGTCCCTTGGTCCATTTTAAACTCACTAACAAAGCTTTCTGGAGACGGCACAATTTGGTTGGGTCAATGGCAGAAAAATATGAATTAAGCTTGATATTAATTTTTAAAACAGAAAATCATGTTTGGTACAATAAACACATCTAAAACCTCCACATATATTTGTGCAAACAGATGACAGCTGTGAGGGCATGATGTCGTAGATGTAGCTTCATAATGTAATCTGGCAGAGTTTTCAGTCCACCATCGCTCTGTATACAAAGTTCAAGAGGTTTACTTATATCTAATTATCTTGATTATCTTTATTTATATCTAATAAAAATCTCAGAGGTGAGCCACTTACCTAACACTTTATTTCTACACTGTTAACATTTGTTGGATCTCTTCATAAACGGCGGCCAGTAAATCTTCTCTCTTCTGAGTCCCATCTAGAAACACTACAAACAAAACACAAAAATACATTATAGAATGTCCTATGTGTGACAATTCACATCTTACATTTTTGTACTATTTTATTCTACTTTTATTCTACTCTACTTCTACTCTATTAAACTCAACTTCTGGCGCCCCCCGCGTGCGGCAGCCTAGTACGGCAGCTCGGCTCATTTTATGAGCTTCTTTCTTATTTCCCACTTCTTGTAATTTCTTCCTTAAGTTTTAGTCCTATTTTTACATTATTTTATTTTATTCTATTGTGTTCTCAATTCTGCTGCTCTGAACTTTGTACTGTCCACTTTCTGCCGTTACTAATCGAATTTCCCACTTGTGGGACTAATAAAGGTTTATCTTATCTTATCTTAGTCCACTTACGGTTTTACTGACCAGCTCACTACTTATAACTTCAGTATGAATGCGCAGAGCTAAACTGCTGTGTTTTAATGTAAACAATTATGGCCTCTTAGTTTCCATATGGACTCTACAGACTAGAGAAACATTTATGGATATAATGTCATCTCCAAGCCTATTAATTAACTGCAGTTAAGATTGCCAGTCAATTGACCACATTTATGTGTTCAGACCCTGCAGCTAGTGAGAAACTGTCTAAGAAAAAGAAACGCCAGAAAATTCAAGAGGGTTTTCCACAACATATATGGCAAAGTTAAAGCTTACGTTTTAGGGGAACAGTTTGTCCACTTTCAGTCTAATCAGTTCGACTAAAGTAAGATGGGACTGGTATTACAGGTTAAGTTTACTGCAATAAATACCTTTGCTGCTCAGTTATTTCAGGGTATGTCAATCATTTCTATGGTCTATATGGACTCATATTTACAAATCGAACCATAGAAGTATTTGGCAAATATTTAATCATGTGGAAAAGCAGTATTAACAGTATTTAAGTATTGAGGCACTTGAGGAAACATGCTTACTCAAGCATATGTTACAAAGTAAAATTATAGATTTTTTGTGCCAGTGCTCGCAGTTGGGAGAAAATTCTCAAGCTGATAATAATGCTGATGACACCGACACAGGATAACCGGCTAGATGGTTATGGTCCACGAAATTATGATTAAATGAAAACATTTACAACCTTTTGAGCAGCTCCATACACTGATTTCTTACCCCATTCAGAACAGTCATGGACATTACAGACGTCTTGTGACACAATGATATAAACCTTGCAAAACTAATTCTGTCTAAATAGCACTTAACCCTTGGAACTCAGAGTGTATCAGTAAATATAAATGGTGTAAAACAGTCTAGAACCGGTGTTTACCCTCAGAACTCAGACCTGGGTGCTGTGTTCCTGGCTGCCTGCTGCTGAACTTAGTAAATGGGTTAAAATGCAGAGGAAGAATTTTGTGCTG
>JBBJLS010071030.1:0-11405 GCA_037577275.1 Bryconaethiops microstoma | reverse complement strand
ATAACATTTGGTTTGCAAACACTTTAAACAAATAAGGAGCTTTTTAACAGCAGTTTTCCCTTTAACACAGTTACACACCTGCAGTTCAAATATTTCTGTAAATCTCAACTTAACCATGTAATGTAATCAAATCAAATTAGCACAAAAAAGCAACACACTTTCAAAATAAAAGGATTTTTAAAAAACCTGCGTTAACACGCGATAAAATTGTCGGCGTTCAGTAAATAACGCGTTAACGTGCCCAACCCTAATGTGTGTGTGTATATAAATAAATAAATAAATAAATGTTTATCTTTCCTTTTTCCATATTTCAAGAAATCTTACTTAAGCTATATGTGAGACACTCTACACACAAGATCATAATTCTACTATGATTAAAATTTTGGCCACTCAATGACTTTTTATTTTTGCCTGTTTACTCGCAGTATACTCTGTGATTGTCTTTTCCATTTGTAGCTAATATCTCTAGAGGTTTGTTCACAATAAAAAGTCAATTTTTTAAAAAATTTATTTAAAATTGACTTGTTTATAATGTTTGCACAGTCAAAAAGGAGCGGTTCAGGATACATTTCTGTGTGTGTTGTACTTGTATGACTATTCATGTGACAAATAAAAAATCTTGAATCATCTTGAATCTTCAATATGTATTTTCTTTTTTTCTACAAAAAAGCAGAACAGTGTCTTGATTGTTTTTGTAATTGGTTTGTAACCAACTAGACCAATTCTTGAATAAAGGGGAAGATAATTTGAAAAAGAAAAAAACACCTCATTTTGGCCACTCAAAGCTAAACTAAGTGTAAAGTGATCTTTTGTCATACTATGTCATACATTAGCCTTGTAGGTCCAGAGCAAAAACTAACTTCAGGCAGTGATTTACTACATTTAGTGTAAGGGAACATTTTTGCACTTTTTTTTTTGCCAAAACACCACTTTAAAGGCTTCCATGTGGTGCAACCTGCTAAGAGGGTTCTGAACTTTTGACACTAGTTTGAACCCCAGTAATGGTGGTCATCCACAGCCAAGAGCACTCTGAGTGAACAAATGGCTTCCTCTCTTCTGTCCTTTATCTACAATGGCCCTGTCCAGTCAAGGGCATCTCTGAGTTTATAGAATTGAGTAGTCCTCTAAAACAGTTAAGCCCTTTGCTAGAGCATGAAAACATGTAGTCAGTGTCTTACTAAATGCATCTGAAAAGAAACAAGGTTTGGCCTTTCTCCTCTAATCTGGTTGCATGGTGTGGGGAGACTGAGAATGCAGGTTGGAACTGGTACTAGTTAACATCATGGAGATAATTAAATGAAAAAGTATAGACCGGATTGTAGACAAAATCCAGTATTTAATTAGACTACATCATCACAGTCCTTTTAGGAGTCCAAGGCCAGAAAACCAGTCCTCAAAGGCCCTGTATATTAAAACTTAAGTGTACCATTCAGCCTCCTGTCTTTACTACCTATACCAGACTACTGAGAAGTCAAAACAACCCATTTTAAACACATCACGTCTCTGATGTCATATTCATTTGTCGGACCACAGCAGTTCAGCCCCACCCAGTCATGCTATCGTCATGATCAGAATACACATCATTTACATTTACTGGTTTTAAAAGGTAACCCAAATCATTGGGCTCAAATGTAGGGGTAAGATACCAGACATGGAGATTTTTAAAGTGTTCACAAAAAATTACGTTAACTTTTCAATAGTGCCACAAAGCTCCTTTTACAAGTTCCTGTTGTTGTTCACTGCCAAGAACAGTGCAGAATGCAATCATCTCAAAGAATGGAAAACATTTCACTCCTGCACGAATGAAAAGCCATTTTCTGCTCTACAGCAAGAACAGCAGCAGCAAATACACATCTCTGTTTATCCGAAACTTCACTTTAAGACCCACTCTGCCTCAGTGCATGAAGTCTGTTGGGGAAAGCAGTGTGAGAACAACCTTTGTAACCATCATGTTGACTAGTGGCCTACATCATGAGAGGTTCCTGCTGGGTCCCCCATGGGCATCTGGCATTAGCGGGCATTTACGCTGGCGCCATGCCATGATGGCTTTTCCTACTTCAAAGATGCTCGACGTGGCACTGCCTCACACGGCTGAACCACTAAATATAATCAACCAGTCAAAACGGAGCAGTTTACAGAGCATCGTGTCATCAGTTCATTACCTTTATGAGGCACACATTTATGAAGCGCTTCAACTAGGGCTGCACAAAATTGCGACTGTGTGTAACCACTAATGAAGAGGTACAGAACGGCAAACCCACACTGCACATCACCCGCTAAAAGAAAGCGGTAACTTTCAACTGTTTTCATAACCTATCATAGAACATTACACTACAAAGCCAGGCTTCCCTTCAAGGCACATCACCTGGAAACTCGCTGCTAGTGTAGAGCCAAAGCACTGATGTGTGGAGGGGGTTCAAAGTAGCCGGAGTCGTTTCTTAGCAAGTATAATCTGAAGCACCAGCTTTAAAATGCATGGGTGTCGTGAAAGACGCATTCAGCTGAAGTGGATGAGTCAAACCAAGACACTTAAAAGCACAAGCAGCATTCAAAATGCTAACTAAAGACAAAAAGAAAAATGCATGCCCACACAGCTTTGTCATCTCTCAGTCGTAGCACACCAGTGAGAGCGGATGGGAAGCCTAACAGATTAAAACGCAGTAGTTAATGACACCTATCAAGAGAGGTTTTCCCATGTTAAATCATTAAGAAAGGGAGGTAGCCTCTGGACTGTCCTATCAATTAAGAGAACATTATTATCTATTTTGACCAGACTGTTAACAATACATGAAAACAAACAGCCACTAATTTGTATTAGACAAATTACATCAAGCTATTTGGTGGGTACTAGCTTTCATACACTGCTGGTCACATCAGCATACTTGGTATTCCTGAAGTGCTTTTAATCAAATACCACCGAGAGTCAGGATTTACTCCCAGCTAGAAATGCGCACGAACAGAAGTTTCTGAATAAGTCTGGCTGAGGTCAGGTTCCAATTTTACATTCGGCTTCTCAAAGCCCATCTACTGCATTTCTCCCAGCTTAATTCATGCCCGCTAGTTTAATTATCTTTCCAATTTAGTCGTGTCCCCTTCCACTCTCCAGGAATCGATCATGTGGCGCTACCTGCGCTGGGGAAGTGAAGGCTTCCTCTAAGTCATGTGAAGTCATGGGGAGGTGTGGTGATGGGGAGGTGTGGTGAACCGTTTTGGACCAGTTTCATGTAAAACAATATTTTCACGCACCAGTATAGACACAACTAAAAACAAAGTGCGTAAAAATACGAAGACGCTCCCCAAAGACGTTCAATTTTTACTCATTTTTGCAAGCTTGTGGGCTAAATTTTTGATGTACTGCATCACGTGACCAAGATGAGCTTTTTAAAAAAAATTTTTAAAAAAGATCTTTCAGACACTGATAATCAATCAAATATTTTTTATGCTGTGCGGCCCGGTACCAAATGGCCCGGTGGTTGGGGACCTCTGGCCTGGTGGTTAGGGAGTTTGTGGGTTCAAATCCTAGGACTGCTAGTGGCACTACTGAGGTACCCTTGAGTAACGTACCATCCCCACACACTGCTCCCCGGGCGCTGTGTTCACTTGGTGAATGGGTTAAATGCAGAGAAGAATTTCACACTGTTCACACTGTGTGCTGTGTGTGTGTTCACTTATGACATTGACACTTAAAGGACATGTGTGCAGTGAGATCTTGCATCCATCAGTATTGACCAGCCGCTATGTACAAATGCTAACCTCAACAACCCAGCTGTATCCTTACTAATGCAAATGTTGATACAGTGGCTCAATGTATAGGAAACACTACAGCCACTGCATCTTTTCTAACAGCTGTTAATAGGAGGTCACTGAACAGCTCTGCATGCTTGGAGGAGATTCTGTTACCCACCCTGAGAGAGCAAGGTCATCACCGGGGATCAAACTTGCAAACACTTAGACAGTTGCAGCATTTAGGAGCCCTTTAAAAAGGTTTAGTCTGGCATGCTGGAGCCATGCATGCATGCCGTTGACATATTTTAGTCCTGTGGTTCACAAGGTCCTCATTTGTGAGGAAATAAAACACCATACAGATTCAGGAGAGGACAGTTCAGTACAGCCAAAAGTGTTTTATATTCAAAATATTATTTTGGAATATGCAATACAACAGAGAACACAGATTAAAAAGGTGAAGGCTGACACCTTGGTATATCAGAACAGCACAGCATGAGAAAAGTGCAGAGTGGAAAGTTTATCCTGAGCTGAAACATTTAAGATCAAAACCAGGACCCAATTAACTTTATAAAGCAAAATGACATTTTTGGACATCTGATTATTATTATTATTATTATTATGTTCTATACTTTGTCTACCTGTGATCTAATAATATGACGCTTTAAGGGTTTATTTAACATTTTAGATGGTTACATGCCGGGTTGAATTCTGTCGGAATTGGTTCAGTTTCAGACTCAGAACTTGATGTGTTGGACAAAACATTAACAGGCTGTATTCAGGTTGGAACAAAAGAATTAAAGCACTAATCCCAGCCATGATGTGTGCCACCAAGGGTAAAAAAAAACTGGCAAGAATTAGGCAGCTGCGCATTGCAGGGTGGCCTCCGAGACTGGAGCTGGGAAACACTCGCTTACAGATCAGAAAAGAGCAACCCGCAGTTTAGCAGCAGTTCAATCACGTTACTGTTTTGCTTGTGCCAAACTGAAAAGCGGCACTTAGAATACACTATGGCAAAGCATGCGAGACTAATTTAAATTAAAACTGGAGTGCAGACATCATCTGCAGCTGGCTGTTCTGAACAACTAAGTTCAGTCCTTCCCCTCAATTCCATCCAAACATGCCCTGCTTGGGCTACAACACCTTAAATTATATTAGATTGACACAAATAAAACTCAACCTATATAATAAGCAAGTCAGTGTCAGCAGTGTCTGGCTGGACAGAGGCCTTGGAGCCCAGAGCCCCTTCTGTTAACTTTGCATAGTCTAAAACCACTAATTTCCTTAGCTAGTGAAGTTAATCACTGATCACACTCATGGGGAACTGCATCACGTCATACAACAAAATATGTCCGACGGTGGAAGTGGCCATTTGTCACTATTCCTTAAAAATAAAGGATCAACTGAACGCTTTGTACGTTTGTGGGCTCACCATAAGGACAAACTGCTTTCTTGTTTTTTTAGGTACCTATGAAGAGCTCTTTTCCAAAATGCGATAAATGCCAAACCCAAAAAAAAACAAAAAAACAGGTTGTTGTGTACTGATCCTACTCGCTGCTCCATCAACGTTTCATGCGAAAGCGCTGTATTTTCTTGTTTAAAATGGATTGTAAACTGCAGTTTTTTTCCCCAAACCGCGATAAGTGCTGTTTTTTGCCAAAACGCGACAAAACAACTCTCGACCAATCAGAGTTCGGCCAGCGCTCGAAACTATCCAACTATCCGGCTCCCTGAAGAGAGCAGTTTTACTCACTTGTGTAGAAAATCTTTTGAAAATGAAGAACAGCTTCAGACACAGCACACACGCTCAGAGTAAAGGAGGAAGGGAGACCGAGAGAGAGAGAGAGAAAAAGAACAAAAAAAATGGATTTGTAGCAGGGTTTGAAAAAAGAACAATAAACTTTTTAAAAAATATAATAAACTTCAGATTTATAAAACAACAACATTGTTGTTAGATTTGACAATTATTGTTGAACATGTTCAGACTAAGCCAACAAACTATTTTAACAGGATAAATTCAACATTTGCAAAATGTGTGGGTCTGGGTAAACAAATGTCATTTTTCTAAAAACGGTTCTAATGGATTTATAGCAATTTGGAAAAGAGCTCTTCATACACACATCAACAACAACCATCCCACTGCATTTCGTTCCATTCCATCTGCGCATTTTAATCTTGTTTACACTCGTAAAGTTTATTTGAATGCATTTTTCCTTCATATATTTTTATTACTTCTAGCCTTTACTTTTCTGTTTAATTTACTGTTGCTATATTGCACAGTGTCAGACATTTCAGGGGCACATTTCATATTGTACTTGTGTGTGTGTGACAAAGAATCTTGAATCTACAGCTCGTAGCTGTGAACGTGCAACATGACAAGCAATAAAAACACGCCTCCTGGTTGTGATGGCTGGACGTTGGTGGTCCACGCTGGTTTGTTCATACATTTATAAAAACAAGGGCAGCCACAGCGACTGAACTGTTGTCCACTGAACATATATTTAATTGACAGCTGCAAGAATGTGAGTTGAAAGTGGCCCGACATAAAAATAACTGGCCCCACCTTTAAGAGGCTGCTAAAGTGATTCAATCAGTATCTAACTGAACACCTCAGCAAGCTCCTAACAGTTCACACACAGTGGCTTTCTGCAAAGCATGTGAGACTAATTCATACACTCATTAAGTAGCCCGCACGCAAGGGGCCATTATAACGATTAAATCGGCCTTCATGAGTCATTGATTACGGTCTTCATTAAAATCTTCATTCACATTGATTAGTGCATTGTAAACAGAGTTGCCCTTCCATGGTCCTGGAGATCTTGCCTCCTATTAACAGTGTGCGCCCCCTGCACACCTTCAGTTCACACTGTCTCAGGTTCAAGGTTCCTTTATTGTCATCGGTAGCTGTGTACACATGCATGTGTGATGAGACGGTTCTCCATGGACCACGGTGCATGGAGATGTGCACAAATACCAACACTCAACATTCAATGGAGTGCAAGGTACAGCAGAAACAATACAAACAATACATTAAAAACAACGATTGTAACGGTCATGCATGTTACAGTATAGCGAATGTAAACCTTCCAGAATCATTACTTTAGCACCAAAAGTCTGATTGCTGCAAAGAGGCAGTTGGCAGCACTGAGAAAAGTGCAGGTGATGACAGAAACAATACTATAAACAGACAACACAGCAAAAAAACAGTGGTGTTAATGGGATGTAAAACTGAAACAATACAATAAATAGACAGCATAGCAATGTGACAGTGGTGTTAATGGGATGTAAAACTGAAACACCACAGTATGTAGACAATAAAGCATTGTAACATAAAATGGGGTAGTGCATGTAAACCTTCCAGAATGAATAATATAATATTGTACCATACATATTTTATCGAACAGGACACAGCAGCATAGAACCACACTGAGTGTAGATGATGGCTTATCAAATCAAGGGACAGGAAATAAGAGTGCTTGTAGTGGCAGTAAACAGAGGAACAATAAGGTGGAGGTGCTATTGAAAGTAGAGTGTAATATAAGAAATATATACAGTAGAAAGTGAGATAGATGGTGAACATTTAGGTCTCCTAATAATGGGGACCAAGTTATTTCAGCTCCAATTACAACTAAATACACCCAGCTTAAGGTGCAAATAAACATCCAGTGCCATTTTAACTCTAGCCACAACCAAAAGGTCATTTTACAGACAAAGTATAGTGATTTTTGAAAATTTATTTTAATAATTCAATTGTTTGAACTGGTTCATTGTAGTCGTACCAGATCACAGTCCTGACCCCTCTCTGTACAGCCAGATCAGGGTGTATTCACAAAAAGCCTCTCAGAGTAGGGCTGCTGATCCTAGATCAGATTCCTCTCCTACTTACTATGACTTTACTAACAAACAAATCATCCGGGATCATCACTCCTACTTCAAGACGCTTCCTGAATCCAGGCACATTGCAGGCAAGGTTCCTCTTGTATTAAGACAGTCGTGGTCACAGGAACTGATCCTAGACCAGCACTTATTGTGGGAAGCTCAGGCACACTGCTGGCAAAGCAAACAGAGTGTAGAGCTGATCAGGCAGCTCGGGTTCCTCTTGTATTAAGACAGTTATGGTCACCAGAACTGATCCTAGACCAGCATTTATTCTGGAAAGCTTTGGAACCAAAACTTCTGCGTTATAACTGCATCTCAAGAGTCATGGATGGGCAGCAGATGCTCTGATGGGGGGAAAAATCTACCGTTTTCTCATCCATCAGCCAGGCAGCAAATTTCACCTGGCCAGTTTGCATGAAGACGTATGACGTCATGCTCTTAGTAGCGCTGCATTCGCTTTGAACCAGTGACACATCGTATTAGAATTATAACAGAATAATAATAATAATAAGGCTCCAATTTGTTTGCATGCAAAAAATTGCAGCCCGTAAACTCTGGAGCAAGGCAACTCAGACCAGATGCACTGAGCTCCGAGTGTAGAAAAGGGCTGTTGTACCTGCACACGGTGGTTAAATTCCTCCTCTCCACGGCTCGGTTCCTCGCTGCAGCTTTCTTACGGGCTACGTTTATTGATGCCATGCCTCTCTGCCTTGCCTCGTCCTCTCACCGTCTCTGTGAGCTCCTTTCTATCTGGTTTCTCCAGCAGTAGCAGAAGGTTCTACCTCATGGTCTCTCCTCCACACACACGCAGAGAGGCAGTGCTGAGGCAGGCAGTCACAAGACCACAAGAACAGCATCAAGAGGGAGGTTTAATCCAGCTATCAAGAGTCACATGCCGGGACTGGTACTACAACACTCACACGCTCTCAGGCGAAGGGAGTTTCCCCCAATTGAGTAAATTTCTGGCCCAGTCTCAAACACCTCCTTGCTCCCTACATAGGGCACTACGTAGGTCATTAAATAATGTGACCAATAGTGAGTCATTTGGAATTCAGCCTCTCTCTCATAAATTGCAAATGTCAGTTTTCTTCAATAAAATGTACTATGTACACTGTATGTCCAAAAGAAGCCAGACAGCCCATATAATCCGTGAATTCAGCTACTTTATTGTGTACCCATTGCTGGCCCAGGTGTTTATTATCAGCCTGAATGCAATCAAATCCTCACAGCAAGGTTCAACATCTGGTGTAAAGCCCTCTGAGGAGCGTAAAGGCTGTTACTGCAGAAATGCTTGAGCAGCCTACCCTATTAATACCATTGATTACCCTTGTTGGATAAGTGGATTTAGTGTATTTCATCTCTAATAAGCCAGATACTGCCAAAGCAGGCCCTACTCAGCAATGATTCAACACATTTGGCCCATATTTGAGACAACACACGAAGGTCTCGGATCAGAGCCTGTGTACTTTTCAAGTCAAGTCAAGAAAGTGTTTCCTGTCATTTCAACTGTGTACACAGTGAAATGAAACAACGTTCCTCTAGGACCATATGGTGCAACAAAAACAGACCCACAAAGAACAAAAATAGAAAGTCAGAAGACTACACAAGTGTGTGCAGGACAGGCCTAAGTAGAGAGTACAAAAAACACAGTACAGTAACAGCACTAGTGTGAGTGAATACAGTATTATGACAACCTGCAACAAATAATACAAATAAATAGCAAGTAGCAGCAACAATGATCAGAAAAAATGAAGAGCATGTAAATAAATACATGGTATTTACTGTGGCAGTAAGTGTTCTTGTGTAGGACACATTTAGTGTGTATGCAGTGTGATTGTGAGAGAAGGATACACTTCAGTGTGTGGTGTACAGTTAGTTATTCAGTTCTTAACAGAAAGAACCCTCAGGAATCAAACCCAGGACCTTCTTGCTGTGATTCAACAACACTCTTCACTACACCACCAGCTACTCAGCATGGATAAGCAATGAAAACATTGTATTACAGGTCTTAATGTTTTAAACATTGTCTTGGAAAGCCCAATGTGATACATTACACATATTTACAGCATTTAGCAGATTCCCTAACTACAGTCTCCCTGGACCGACTTGGGGTTAGGGGTCTTGCTCAGGAACCCAGTGGTGGTATGCTCAAGGTGGGATTTGAACCCTTGACGTCTTGGCCTAGAGACAAGTAGCCTACCCACTAGGCCACCCCCCTTCTAAAGAGGTATGGTTCAACACCTTGGCAGCCCAACAAAACGACAGCTACATTTTTTGGGCCTGAATTGGTTTAAAGCTCAGGAAGTTGCTAATAGTGGCAAATAAAAAAGAGATTCAAACCTAGGTTTACTGCAAATATTACGTAAGCATTGACTGACACTCACCTTGCTGCTAACATTCATTTTAAACCTGTGTTGAGCACTGTAGGCCATCATAGGTATTGTTAAAACCCAGCCATGGGCTAAATTGAAATGGGAATTGGTTTCACCCTGAGAAATCATATTAAAGCAGGGTTTAATAAAATGTATTTATCTGTACAGTCGGAGTGGCGTGTGAAAAGTGCCAGTCAGAATTGTTCATACTGGAAGTGATGGGACCTTGAATTTTGAAAAAAATGGCAGAGTTCATCTTTAAGAGTAAGTTGGTGGAAGCTTGCCCAGAAACACATAAAGGAAAACAGGAAGGCCAGCCTAGTAAAACCTCATTACAGCAAAATGTTTCAGCGGCTGTTGTTGGCAGTTTTCCCGTTTGAAAAAGAGCTTCCCCTGTTTTTTGTCCTGAGTTCAATAGCAACCGATTTCCTACCTCCAGAAGGAAATAAAATTTTGTTCCATTTCTCTCCACAAATCTCTTGAGGTCACCTGTAGAGTGCTGGACTGATCGCTTAGGTTATTTAAAAAACTGGCAGTAGCTAATAAACGAAAATGGCTTTGTTTCAGCTGTGTTTAGCAAAATTATGCGGTTAATTCGATAGTCATTCGTGTTTCAAAAAAAGTGAAGGTCTTGCAGTACCTTGCTGGTTTGCTTTGTCAACAATAGATGTTGGTTCATAGGAGAAAATGTCAAAACATACTGGTTTAAAGTTTCTGACAATGCCAGACGCTCAACACCTTCCACTTCAGATGCTTTTAAAACGAGGGAAGGGCTTTTCGGTAGTTTACCCCCCTCCAAATTCATAGATGGTGCTATATGTTGCAGAAACAAAGCCCCTCTTAATGGTTTCTCTCAACAACGATCAAAAATTAGAGGCACTTGAAGATTATCTTTAGAACAGTGTCCTCTGGTGGAGATGTAGAGCAGAGAAAGCAAAAAGCACAGGTAGAAGTTTACAAGATCAAGATTCTTTATTTGTCACACACACAGATATACAAGGACAACATCCAGTGAAATGTGCCGCTGAAATATCAGAATCACAATCAGAAAACTTTATTGATGCCAGAGGAAATTCCTTATGTAATGACAGCGAAGACACAGAGACAAGAACAATATTTAAAGCCTAAATAAATCAAATAAAAGAATCTGTAGAAGAAACAATATTCAATTCAAAGCGTTTATTGTCATATGTACAGAAAAAATAGCATTCTCTGTGCAATGAAATTCTTTCTTTGCTGTCCACACACAAATGCCAAGTTAGGTTAAAGTTAATAAATAAAATAAATAAAAATAAAAAAAGAAATAAAATAAAGGAATATATAAAAATAGGACAAGATAAAAAATACAAATAAGTAAGTGAAGACAAGTATGATGTGCAGGTGTAGATAAATATAAACTGTGCATTTGCAATGAAAGAAATGTGCAAAGGA
>JBBJLS010071029.1:0-11406 GCA_037577275.1 Bryconaethiops microstoma | reverse complement strand
CTCGTCTCAGCCACCCATGGTCTAAACATCCAAAATATATGGTCTTACTTTCTAAAGGTATATCATGTGCAAAAATATTTTGTAGGGCCTTGTGGATTTCTTTCCAATAGTTTTTAATAACAGGACAGTCCCAGAGAATATGATACTAATGAGCCTTTTGATGTCCACAATTTCTCAGCAGAATGAGGGATTACCATTGTAGTGAGAATTCTGAATCGGTGTAATGAAATTTGTGATCTAGTGCATCGCCATTGAGATTTCCATATTATTGTCCAATCTTCTTCAGAAATGGCAATCCCTCCTTCTTTTTCCCATTTTGTCTTAATATATGAGGTCAAATGTGTTTTAAGATTTAATAGACACTTATAAAAGCTTAATATTATACCCCTGCTCTTTCCAGCCTTGAATGCTTTTTTAAACAATTCAGTTACACATTTGCGTGCCTCCGTTACGTTATTCACCTTCATATTGATGTAATGTCGCATCTGTAGGTATCTATGGAAGTCTTAATTTTCGAGTAAATATTGCTCTTTAAGCTGTTCAGAGCTGAGCAGGGTTCCCTCTTTCATTATAATACAGAGTGATGATATTCCTTTCCCCGTCCAGTCCTTAAATCTAGTATCATGTCTATTTGGTGTAAAATCATAAGCACACCACTTAAGGATTGCAATATCTCCCTCCAATTTATTTTCTTTTACTGTTGTTTTCCATACTTTCAGAGTGCATTTCACCCATGGGTTACGATCTGCTAAAATTGCCTGTATGGGGACAGTAAATCCTCAATATTCTTCCATTGAGCTTCATATAATGGATTGCACCAACATATTACCGCCCTCATCTGTGCAGCGAAGCAGTAATCTCTGAGAGAGGGTATTGTTGCTCATCTGATCCTAAGTCTTTTACCTTTCAAAATATATTTTAATAACAGTTTAATCCATTCATTGTATTGTTTTTGGCTAATATCAATTGGTAGGGTTTGAAATAAATATAGACGTTTTGGCAATATGTTCATTTTAAAGGATTCAATTCTTGAACTGAAGCTGAAAAATAATATTAAGCTCCATCGTGCTGTCTTCTTTAATTTTATTTTTGGACTGGAAGATCATTTATTTCTGAGAGTTTTGTCTAAATTTCTGGCATGTTAATGGCCAAATATCTAAAAAACTCTGTATGCCACCTTAGGGGGTATCTACTTGTAATTTTCTCTGGTGGACTATAGTTGTATAAAAGTAATTGGGTTTTTTCTGTGTTGATATTATATCCTGATAATTGGCCATATTGCTCAAAAGCTTGCATCAATTTAAGTAGAGAGTATGTTGGTTGCCCTAAATAAATCAGGATATCATCTGCATAACAGGCTAATTTATGCTCTATCCCATTAATTGTGATTCCCCTGATATCTTTATGCTGTCTAATAAACTTTACTGTTTAATATAGGGCGAAAAGTAGTGGTGACCATGCACATCCCTGTCTCGTGCCCCTTTCCAGGTTGAAGCTATTTGATAAACATCCATTGACTTTTATCCTCGCATTAGAATTATCATATAGTGCCTGTATAGTCTTAATTTTTTCATGCAGACCAAATCTATATAGAACTCTATAAAGAAAATTCCAGTTGACTATATCAAATGCCTTTTCAGCATCCACACTCATAGTTATTGCTTTAGTTTTATTCTTTTGTGTCTGACGTTGTCGAATAAAACCCATTTGGTCATTAAGTATCAAGGACAGATATTGGTCTGAATGATCACATTCTGTTTTATCTTTGCCTTCCTTTGGTATAGCTAAAATTATCGCCTCCCTCCAACTAGGTCGGGTTTGTGCCTTCTTTAAGACCCAATTCAATGTAGGTAGTATAATTGGAATGAATAAATCCTTAAATTCATTGTACCACTCTGCTGAATTTCCATCTAAACCTGGTGATTTGTTCACTTTTAGGCGACTAATTGCAATTTTTAATTACTTTCCATTTATACCAGAAGTCAATACTCTGTTTTGTTCTTCATCTCTTTTGTTTTGGGGTCCTTAATTCTATAGATTGTATTTTCTGCTACCTTTTTTCTCAGTTTCCATGCTAATATTTTCATTGATTTAGGGACACTTTCATAATGTCTCTGTTTCAGAACCATCATTTTTTTTCCTAATTTCTTGTGTAGTTAAAGTATTAATTTCATTCTTATCTTTTTTAATTTGCTTTAGAATATCCTGTGCCAGATTTATCTTGTGTTTCTTCTCTAATTTATTTAATTTGTGTTGTAACTCCTCTAATTTCTTAGTCCTCATCTTTTTCTTGTAGGAACTTATTAATATGATTTTTCCTCTTAGCAGAGTATCCCAAAGGATTGGAGGTGATACCTCACCATTATCACTGAATTTTAAAAACATCTTGTTTAATTTGTTCCTTGAAATTGTGGTCATTAAGTAGACTTAAATTCAGTTTCCATGTAATATTCTTTTGTCGCAGGTTAAAGTCCACCGATAAATGTATTGGTGCATGGTCACTTAAGTCTATTGTTCCAATTTCACAGGTATTAATTTTATCTTTATCCTTCCGAATGTTATAAAGTTGTCTATTTTCGTATATAGGGACTCCTTCCTATTTGTCACACCCCCGGTCTGCTGTTGCTCTAAATAAAGAGGGCTTTTGTGTTGACGGGGGTGGGGCTTCATTATGGGGGTGAGGCTTCTCAGCTGCCAGGGATGAGACCAGATCAGTACCAGGTGTTTTGAGTTTATCTGTGTGTATATATAGTGCTTGTGTTTCAGTGGGTTTTTTGTGTCCACCCTCACACCTACCCTTGTTATGTAATAGCCTAACGTTCTGTTTTGTTTGTGTTTTGGAAATAAAAGAAAAAGAAATGGAAGTCTGCATCTGTGCCTCCTGCCTGACCGTGCTTTGTGCAAACCATGACACTATTAGGAAAAAGCTCTCTCTATATATCAGTTAGACCCACCTCTTCAAAAAGATTATTAACTTTTTTATACAGAGCTTTAGTTGTGGATATTGTCTTGGTTGTAAATGTATATTTCCCCCGGCTATTAAAAGGCCCTCCGTTTCTGTCACAATAATAGTGATTTTTGGGAAAAAACTAATATCACTCCCCGGAGGTGCGTATATATTTAATAGAGTAACTGGATTTCCATCTATATTGCCCCTTATCAAAATATAGATGCCCTCTTTATCACCAATTTTGAATGTTTTTTCCAAATGTACCTTGTTCGAAATAAGAATAGCAACTCCTCTCCTATGTCCTGATTTATATGATGAAAAACTTATGTTAGTGAAGCCCATTCTCTCTAATTTGTGGTGTTCTTTATCATTTAGATTTGTTTCCTGCAGATATACAATATGTGCTTGTTCCTTTTTCATTTTTGCTAGAATTTTGCTACATTTAATTGGGTTTAATAGCCCATTCACATTAAAGGAGATCAATTTTACCTTGTTTTTTTTGGGGGTTTTTTTTGTTATTGTCTATCAGTGTATCATTGAAATTAGCAAAGACCAACCAAACTGATCTACTCCCTGAACAGATAGAAACAAAAAAGTTTGCTTTAAGGTTTAACCTAAAATAATACAGTTCCAAGGCAGGGGTCTCAATCAATTGACCCTGGGCGAGGCTAGAAAGAACATCTAGCTGTGGGGGAAAGTCTCTTTCACTTTTTGTGATAGGGCTCCTACTGCAGCCCATCAAAACTACAGTTAAAGCAAAATATATCTGGAGTGAAAAGCGTCTCTATTCCTCCTGTACATATTTCTTCATATTAATGGGGAAAAGTAATTAGTGCAGGAAAAAGGAACTACCAGGCACACATTTCTATTCTAACTTTGAATGAGTAGTACTAATAATCATGGCTCCCCTGAGAGAGATGAGGTAGGTCTTCTGAAAGCTTGTAGCTTCCTTCTGACGCTCCTCTCAGGTCCCACTCTCCTCCCTCGTGGAACCACGTCACCCTTTGTGCTCCAAGCCAACTGCTCGGCCAGGTTTTCCCTCAGTGTAACTACGCTGACGGGCAGTCCTCCATCCTTCATGTCTGTTGTTGCCTGTTCCGCTGGTTGGTAACACTCGTAGTTTAGCGGGAAACGGAGTTTGGAATCTGATATTTCTCTCTCTCTCAAATCTGATCACTGTAGACCGCGGCTTGCCATTTCTGTCCTCGGAGGCCATGGAGCCGAGCACCCGGTGCGATCTCTCAACACCCAGTTCAGTGGTTCAGGGAATCTCCAGCGTATCTCGTAGCATTTTTTCCACAAATTCTTCCACAGATGATCCCTCCACTCCTTCTATAATATTGTAAATCCTTGTATTCTTCCATCGGGACTTCCCTTCTTCATCGAGTAGTTTGCTTTCTTGCTGATTCATCACTTTTATCATCTTGCTTAGCATCCTGCTCCATGTTTTGGACGCAGACTTCCACATTTTCTGTTCGTGACTCCACTTCTCCTATTTTATGATGAATGGTAGCAACCTCAGTTTTAATATTGTTTAGTTGTTGTTTTGAGTCTTTTCGAAAGTCCCTTATCTCTTTGAGAACTTTCACTAAACTTACTATATCTGAGGGGGAGCTAGCATTAGCCTCAATGCTACGTGTGACCCGCATAGTGTTTTCTTCGGTCACCGATTCTTCAGTGGAGCTTTTTTTGTTTTTGTCCTTTTTCCCCATTCTTCAAGTTGAATATTTCCAAAGAGTTTTATAGTTAACAACATTAAGGGGCAGAAAAAAGACTTTCCCGGAGGAGCTTTCCTTTTAGGCTGCCATTCTGGACGACAACATCACTGGAACCTCCCATTTCTCTTATTTTGATGTACTGTTATTTTCTTTAAAATCATACTTTAAAGAACAATATTTTTATTTGGAAATTAGGAGAAATATTGTCAGCAGTTCTTAAAAACTAAGGAAAAACTGTTCAGTTCAAGACTTGCACCTATAAAAGATCTAACCTGAGAAACTAAACCTTTTTGCAGTGGTCTCTTATTTTTTTTGCAGTGCTGTGTATAGTGATTCTATTTCTGTTTACAGATTTTAGAAAACTGAAATTTTAGATGTGGCCAGAATGATGAAGCATATAATCAAGAATGACATGATTATATCCCTTATTATAATATAAAACTAATATCCAGAATAAAGTTATAATAAAAAAATTGGGATTTACTATTAATAGAAAATTACATTGCTATTATTTATTAGCTAATAATTTTGCTTCTTCCAAAATACACTCCCCAAAGTACAATCCAAAAATTCAGAATGAATGCTTTCAACAGTATATAATTGTCAGAGTGCCTGTCTCCAGGCAGTGAATGGAGGCGTAGATGCAGACTTCCATGCGTTTATTTCAAAACAAAAAGGCACGAGGGCCTAAACACAAACAAAAACCAAACACTGGAGACAGGAGTAAACTTGAACGCAAGCAGAAAGTCAGTGGACCGACAACCCAGGTCCCTCACAAACTGAACTAAATACACTAACCCCCAAGCACACGAACCAGTAGAACTTAAACACACTGGTCAGCTGAAACTAATGATTCCTTTAATTCAAAGCCGGTGTACACAAACATGTAAAAATAAAAGACATACCTACAAACAGAAAAGGATGTAACCGAGGATGTAACAGTACCACACCCTCTATGGCTGCACCCAGGGGCGCCCATAAGGGCAGAGACGCGGCAGGTGGGGGCAAAATGCGGACCTCATGGGCCCCAGAGGGCCGTCTTCTGATGGGTGCTTCTCTGACCCGCCTTTGGCATGGCCAGGACGGCCCGTATGGGTCCCACCTGTCCGCTCCTTTGTGAGGTCCCCATACGTGAGGCTCCTCCGTGACCTCTGTGTCCAAGCCCCCTCATGGAGCCCCTTGGGGGCCCGCCATGAGCCCATAACCCCCGCCTAACCCCCCACCTCCAAAGGTGCAATTCCAGAGTGCCAGGGGGACATGGTCCCCTCCAGGGCAGCTGCGGTGTTTGAGGGAATGTAACAATAATTATATGGAGAGATTATATATTTATTATATAAAATTGTGTATTTATTATATAACATGTTTGTAATTAAATATTCAGCTTACATACAGCTTAAAGTGCTGCTAGCATGTAAATGAGGAGCAGTGTAAACAGTGTGAGGCAAAAAAAATTGAATTAGAAGAGCGTGACGCACAGAAGCTGAGATTAGTGATACAAATCTCTCTCTCTGTCTCTCTTTCCTGTTCTCAGAATCATTATTAGTCAAGAGCGGGAGGCAGTGATGGAGTTAATCGAATGTTTTCATGTTATGATTTTTTGTACCTGAGCCAGTTTTTTTCTCTTTTCTTTTCACACTTGTTAGTCAAGGTCATCCTGCTTCTTCCAGACAGAGCCCCCAAAAATCTGTAATTAGAAAAGAGATCAGTAAATAGAAAAAGTCTTTCTGGTGTGGATGTTTTTGCCAGAGGAAATGAGCAAAACCGATCATTTAAAGTGTGAAACAGCTGCGTGGGAGCGCCGATGCGTAACGGGGTTGTTCTTCACGCTCCTACTGTCAGAACTCACAGTGCTGTAATATTAACAATGCTGCTGATGTCCTATAACACTCTATAATACTCTAAAAAATGTAGGGCGATATAGTGTCAGTTATTTCACTAATATGCAGCCTGTAATGCTGTGTTCTGATCTATAATGCTATTTAACCCTAAGTCTAATATACTACAAAAAGCATAGGAGGCAATATAGTCTCATGTAAAAGTGCTTTTTAATGTTCATATGATCCACACTGTCATTCTGACAAACTGTAGTACTCTATAGGAAGTGAAGACTTTGTGCAGGAAGTGGAGGCTTTATAATGTTTTATAATATTAATATGATTCTTTGGGTCATTCTGGCAAACTGTAATACACTACAGGAACCAGTGGGGTGATTTGACTTCTACCGTTTAATTAAAAATTGCTTTATAATGTACTATAATATTAAAATAATCCACAACGTCATTCTGACAAAGTGCAATGAATAGGGGCCGATATATCAATTGTCCTCAACTGGTTTCGGCTCCACTCGTCCTTCCCCATGTTGGGGCAACTGCTGCTTAAAGCTCCAGCAGAGATTGTTACTTCTGATCCTGCTGTTTATGGACTACGGACTCTCAGTTTCTCTTCCAACAAAATGTACCTCTATGGACACGTAGTGAAACCAACTCTGTTAGCTGTAGATGGCCTATCTGGCAATAACCATGTTCACTGAGGCTCTCTCTCGTTGTTTATCCCATAAAGACTCTCTTTTGTTTCTCTCCGGGTCGACCTGAGGAGGACGGGTTCCCCTTCTGAGTCTCGGTTCCTCCCGAGGGTTCTTCCTCCAGCTGAGGGAGTTTTTACTCGCCTCTGTCGCCTTTGTCTCTCTAGAGACTCGGACCTGGACTCAGTAAAGCTGCTTTGTGACAATTTGGTTATAAAAAGTGCTATATAAATAAAATTGGATTGAATTGAAATAGTGCTCTATAAGGTTCATACAATCCACACTGTTAGTCTGACAAATTGTAATATTCTACAGGAACCATAAGGGACAACATAAACAGACTTGGGAAACTCCAGTGCCGAGTAATGCTAGTTTGACAGCAGCCAAGTTGTAAATGAGATTTTGTATTTTGCTGCTTTAAATGCAGAATGTTGTTTTGAACTACAGCAGTTGAGATGGATGAGAGAGGTTGACTCCGCCCTCTTTTCCCCAAGCGTAGTCTGTCAGATCCATAAACACACTGTAGTCTGTGTAATACAGTGTCTCACACATATAAACATCCTTCATCACAAAAATGTTTCTGCAACAGGAATCTGAATGTTAATGATATTTACATATTTACATATGGATAAAAGAGGGAGATAAATAAAAAACTGAAAGACAGGGAGAGTGGAAAAAGGAGGGTTGGGGTAGGACAGCAGTCAGGAGATCGTGAACAGTAGACAGAGACAGAGGACAGAAAAAGAAAGAAGGAGAAGAAAGAAAGCAACAAGAGAAAGAGGTAGAGGCTTGAAAGAAAAAGAGAGACTGGAGAGAAAGATAGAGAGACTATAGAGAGGTGATACAAGGAGATAGTGTTCATGTGCTTTGTGTGGTGAGTGTTGTGTGTATGTGTGTGTGTGTGTGTGTGTGTGTGTGTGTGTGTGTGTGGAGCATCTGAACTGTAACTGATGTGGCTTTAAAGTTAAGCAGGACATGAAAATGCGCATCTTCTATTTATAGCACAGCCACACATAATTAACATTGTGTTTGTTTGTGTGTCTGTGTGTGTGTGTGTGTGTGTGTTTGTGTGTGTGTGTGTGTGTGTGTGTGTGTATGTGTGTGTGTATTACTTGGAAATCATTAGTCACTTGTTTAAGGCCAAACAGGCCTCAAAGCGGAAAGGTGACATTATTTACAGTGTGGAGTGTATAGAGCTGAAGGAACTACATTACATTTACATTTACAGCATTTATCAGACGCTTTTATCCAAAGCAACTTCCATTCCCTGCCTACAGGGGGCAGTCTCACAGTCTCCCTGGAGCAACTCGGGGTTAAGGACCCAGTGGTGATATGCTGAAAGTAGGATTCGAACCCAAGTATCCCACCCACTAAGCCACCACCAGAGAAATGGCAGTTGTGGATCTGGGTGTGTGGGGATGGGAGCTCAGGTGATTCGACTTTTCAGTGTTTCGAATGCAGTCTGGGCTGCAACAGACCAACGTCGTTTTGAGGAGGAGCCGCATCTGAACTGTAATTCTGGATGAACTGACGGTAGAAGTCCCAGGAATCTTTGGCGCTGCCTTGTTGGTTCACCCAGAACCCTAGAAAGGTGGTTTGGGTTGTTATTTAAAAACAGCCCTTCTCAAAATTCTAAAAATAAAAATGATAATCTCTGTTACAAGCTATTTTCTTCTAGCACCCCTAGGTTTTCTAATAATATGCTAGAACTGTTTTACATTAAACTCAGACATATGAAGCTTGTAAAAGACTTTTATGAAACCTTTATAACAATATAGCTTTTACTGTTTCTTTCACTAAAATATTTTTTGAATTTTTTTTTTCTGTTTTTAAATTCTTAGTTCCTTTCCCCCAATTCAGTAAGGACTTGCTTGCAAGTGACCTGAGTATTTTCCAGTCTTTTTCTTGGTAGAACGGGAAGAGCATGAAGTGGTCAGGCTCCTCCTAAACTGGCTCTGATTTCCCAGGTGAAATATATTCACCCCGGAATTCTCAGAATTCTCACTTCGGAATGTCGGTCGTCACGGTGAATTCCACTGGACTGAATGTAATTTTGAGGTTGAAATGTTGTCAGCAGATTCTTTACCATGATTGAGCCTCTGTGAGTGTAATGACGGGATCCCTCATGGCTGCAGGGCAACTCTGTTACATGACTGTTAGATTTAATAAACAGCAGAGCTAATCCAGAACAGCACGGAGCGTCCACACACACTCCACACACACACTCCACACACACTCCACACACACACTCCACACACACTCTCCACACACACTCCACAGACAATCTCCACACACACTCCACACACATGCTCCACACATACTCCACACACACACTCCTCACACATGCTCCACACACACTTCACACACATTCCACACACACTTCACACATACGCTCCACACGCTCCACACACACTCCACACACACACTCCACACACACTCCACACACACGCTCCACACACACTCCACACGCACTCCACACGCACTCCACACACACTCCACACACTCACCTCAGCTGTGCTTGAATCCTAGAAGTGGGTGACTCAAGACTTTTGCTCAGTATTTATATTCATTTTTCTTGTCTGGAGTCTCATCCTGGGGCGTCGGTGCGGTGATGACATCATCACTGAAGTCTGTTAGAGTAAAGTGTGGGGCGGGGCTTATGCTTTGGACACACCCACAGCAGTTTGTTCGAGGAACCTGGGTGCTCTATGTATCTTCAAACCCCAAGTGTGTGAAACTGCATCTCCTCAGGCTGCAGGCTGTGACCCACCAGGGGGTCCACACACACACACACACACACACACACACAGACACACACACACACACCCACACACACCTCAGTGGTGAGAAATAACGTCACTGAGCAGTAACGCTCTGACTCCTGGATGAAAGCCTTCGCTTTCATGCGTACATCTGAGGCCTGTTTGAACTCCGCTGTGTGTGTGTGTGTGTGTGTGTGTGTGTTTTATATGACTGTGTCACTAGACGCGTCACACACGCTGGTTTTTGCCCAGGGATGGGATTGTTCACGGCAGGTGGTGGTCTGTCAGAGGAGGGAACGTCGTGTACTGGCGTGTGTTTTAAAGCCATTGTTTGGTGGAAATTCAAATGTATACATTTTTCCACTCGTCCTCCTTCAGCCTCGTCATGTTCAGCAGTTATCAGGGCGTCTCAGTACAGACCAGAGTGCTGGTAGACCTGTTTACGTGGTTTCTGACACTGTATGACTCACTGTTATCTATAAACTTAGATCTATGTCAGCATGGCCAAACTCCTAACCTCTGAGTTCTGTCTGTGCTCTGGTCTATTTTTAGGAAACCTGTTTTTGTGGTGACAGACTCACTTACGCGGTTTCTGATGCCGCGTGACTCAGTTATCTGTAAACACAGATTCGAGCGTGTTAGCATAGCCACAAACAGTAGCAGTGGATGTACTAGCCGCTGAATTCTGTCTGAGCTTTTGTCCATTTTCAGGAAACCTCTCGATCCAGGTATTGTCGTGGTGATAGACCCGCTTACGCGGTTTCTGACATTACGCGACTCACTGTTATTTATAAACATAGAGGATGATAGCATGACTAATCACAACGGCAGCATCCTGAAGGCTGAATTTTTGTCTGCATGTTTGTACTTTCATGGAGTTTTTGTGGTGACGGACTCGCTTACGTGGTTTCAAACACCGTGTGACTCACTGTTTTCTACAAACATGGACTAAAGAGTGTTAGCTTAACCGAAAACAGTAGCAGTGGCTGTAGAGAGGGCTGCATTTTATCTGCACTTTTGTCCGTTTTCATGGAACCTCTCGACACAGGTGCCTTCACGGTGACGTGGTTTCTGAGGCCACACGACTCACTGTTATCCATAAACGTAGACTAAAGTACGGACCAGAATTAGGCACAATTTAGTATGATATGCTGCTAAAACTATTTTAGCCATGATAACGTACTTTAGTCCATGTTTATAGACGTCAGTGAGTCGTTCAGTGTCCGAAGCCGCACGAGTGAGAGAACATCATGTACCGGAGACCCGTGTGTTCGGTATTTTTTTAGCAGGAAGTGAACACAGTCTCCGGTTTCATGGGGGGGGGGATGAGTCAGGGCTGGTTTCATAGAAACCGGAGGAGTGGGAGGACGAGAGAGGGAAAGAAACAGAGAGAGAGAGACCGAGAGACAGAGAGAGAGACAGAGTGAGAGAGACCGAGAGAGAGGGAGAGGGAGA
>JBBJLS010071028.1:0-31122 GCA_037577275.1 Bryconaethiops microstoma | reverse complement strand
CCTTTGCAGCCTTTCTCTCTTATTCAATTCAAAAATTGTATTTATATTTATTTGTAATAAATTTGAATTTCTTATATGTATGCCTCTTGTAAACTGTTCCTTCATGGGGAAGGCCTAGAATTAGTCATGCTATAGAGTTAAGGGGTTTCTCCCACCCAGATTAGGGGGTGGCGTAGTCAGACAGTAAAGTAGGTATTCTGCATGTCAGGTACCACATATGTGAAGTGTTAGATTGTAGACTGTGTCCAAGACAGACGACGTTGGCTGACAGTGTGCACATGATTTAGAGATTCATCTTTAAGAAAAGAACTTCACCAGGAAGGTCTGGGAGACCATAGAAAATCACAGTAAGAAGTATTAAAGGCAGAAGCATGACATTAAAATGAAAAGCTGAGCATTATTAGTAGAGGAGTGGTGGGACAGGCCCTCAGCATTAGTGACTAGATCTGATACTAACGGGCTGAAAACAGCAGATTATGCTGAGCACAAATGGCACTGGCCACTACAGACTCATAAAACATCCACAACATGGTGTTGCAGACTCTAAAATATCCGAATTGACGTAGGACATACACTCTACTTTAAACACTCTTGCATGTGGCCAGAGAGTTCTTAGACCAGTCTAGTTGTCAATGTGTACACTCAGGTATTTCTAGTCCTGAACAATCTCCACATCCACCCCACTAATGGACGGAGAAGTGACAGGAGATTGTGATCGCAAGTCCACCAGTTCTTTGGTCTTTTGTATGTTGAGCTGCAGCTAATTCAGCTCACACTAGTCCACAAAACTGTCCACAGCAGTCCAGTATTCCAAGGGGTTCCCACTCCTGATACATCCGACCGACCGGATGGGCTGGTGGGCGGACAGGCAGATGGACAGTCCTAGTACACACCTTATAGACAAACATGTTAAACTTAAAATGTCATGTTATTAAAATCGCCAGTTACTAACACAAGCGCCTCTGAATACTGTGCAAGTTCGCCACAGCAGAGTGGATGATGTCACCCGCTACATCCCTGTCGGCGCGTGGGGAGATGTAAACAATTACAACAATGGCGTGTCCAAACTCCCTGCAGACAGTAGGGACGCAGGCTTACAACCAAGAGTTTACAACCAAAAGAACGGGAGGAAACCTTGAATGTTCTTTGTCATATTTTGACTCAACAGTAGCAAACAATTTTACACAAAAAACAGTTTTAGAGGCTCATTTTCTTCCCCTCTTATATTTAAATCTCTCACTTTTTAAACCTGGACTTGCATGGAGTCAAGGCCATTCTTGTACACATGTGGAGGTGCCCATTTGTGAGCCTGGAGCAATATTTAGTTTTATGTTCATTGTGGAGAAAGCTGCCTTGCAGTTGTGTGTGGAGCCAACCATGGTCAAGCTGTATTGGGCTACTTTGCTCAGACCTGAGAAAGCTGTCTCGGGAACCATCTGGAGCCAGAAAGTGGAAGGGTCAGTTCTTACAAACTGCTCTTTCGGCTACATCTCCTTGGAGATCGATCAGTTCCATCTGGACAGGCCCAGCATTTACCCATTTAAAGTGCTGTGTGACTTCCTTTGAGTCCCCCTTACATCAGTGATGAGAAATGGATTCTGAATGAACATAATGAGCTGCTGCCCAAAGCTGAAGCTGTCAAAACAGTTGCTGAAGTTTACAATCAGCTTATCAATAAAGTCAACAAAAGAAACAATGTCTCGCTGTCCTGTTCCTTCACTGCTGGGAAGTGTGTGCAGTCTCCCTGCAAGTCTTCCTTAAACAACGCAAGTTTCATCTGAAAGAAGTGGACAGTTGTCAACAGATTGAATTGTTCTTGCCCTGTAGCCTCAAATTCAGTTCATTCAGATGTGAAGTGATATCAACCAAAAAGGCTACATTGTTCATCTGTTTCTCATTTTCTAAAAAGAGAGAAAACTCTGTTGCCTTCTGACTTCTTAGTTTTGCCAAAAACTATGCTATTTCCCTCCTAATGGACCAAAAGCATGCTAACACCCTACCTTTGCTGAGCCATCTCACACTGTTGGGTGGCAAAAGATAATCAGCACTGGCATCAACTTCTCTGAGGAATTATCTAAGCATGTGATGCTGGTAGGAAGAGGATGCCCTGAGAAAATTGATCATTTTCATCACTGTATTCATCACCTCAGCATGCTCATCTGTCAGGGAGGCGTATAGAGGACAGTTTGATAAATGATGCAATGCTATGCTGCAATGCTTTCAGTCTTGGTAGAGCTCCTTTCTCTCTCCCCATCATAGCAGGGTCTCAATCTGTGCTTATTGAAACCACTTTTTTGGCTCTAGTCCTCTCTTTGTTAACAGCTCCTTAATGGCCAGGTAGATGTCTCCTCCTCTTGTACTGGTTTGAAGCGGAGTGAGACTTAAAAGGTCTTCACAGAATGCTTTCGGGTCTGCTTTGAAAAACCTGACATACACGGCTGAGCACTGTCACACAAGTCAGTGGACTCATCCACAGTAAACCTACACATGGTGCCTTACGCATGACTTCATCTAGCTGGGTTAGCACATCCTCAGTCAATATTTTACTTTTCTTTGTGGCAGATGACGCTGACAAAGGGTATTTCCTTTTTTAATCACAAAACTCTTGTTTTTGTTTTCCCTCAAGTAGTGTTTCAGCTACTGCACTCATGAATTCTTTGACAACCCCTCCATCAGTAAATGCCTTTTTGTGTTGACCCAAAATCCAAGCAACTCTGAGGGAACTCATGAGCACATTGTTAGGCAGAGAATGTGTGGCACAGGATCCTGGTAGACTGGTAATATTGGGCTCTGAGACTAGTTATTTTCTGTTATCTCACTTCAGATTTGAGCAGGTATGTTTCTTCAAAACCTTTATGTTTTGTAACATAATGGCATTTCACAATGGCACTTTTAATCAGTGAACATATGAGACACACTGGTTTAGTGCTCCCAGTGGGAAGTATGAACAGAAGTGAGTCTGTCCATCCCAGATTAAATGCCCTATTTTCACTGTCGACTTTTTTTTTGGACAGTGCCATTTGTTCCTTATTTTTCTCACTTTCTCCGTCTTCTCTTCAACTTACTGCAGCTCAGTCTTTCTCTCGCATCTGTATCTTTGTCTTTTTCTTGCTCAGTCGTCTGTATCACTCCCTTTGTTTGCTTATGTATCACCTGCCTTTCTATACAGAACTTATAAGGAGTAATTATACTAACTAGGGAAATGAGGACACCTGGGCAAGGGGGGGGGGGGTTAAGGCGGGGCTAAGACCAAAACAACAACAGACTCACATGGATACACAGACATGGCTAAAGTAAACAAAAGCATATGGAGAATATCAACAACTTATACAGGAACACAGGAGGAACAAAAGTAAAAAACTGGGGGAAGAACAGTGAGAACTTTACATTGGGTGAAACATTTTGCTCTAAAATGCTTTGATATCAGATTTAATCATTCCTTTCATGCATTCAGTGCCTCCAGTACCAGAAGCAGCAAAGCAGCCCTACAGCATTAGAGAACCTCCATCATGTTTTTTTCTTTTCTTATTGGGTTTGATTTTGACTCCTAAAAACAATGCACTGGGTTCCCAAAAGGTCTACATTAGTCTTGCATTTTTGTATCTTTCCATCAATATTGACTTCCTCCTTATTATAGCTGCAAAGGGGGAAGCAAATGCAATGATATTAAAGTTCCAAGCAAGACAGTTACAAAACTTCAAGCTGACCTGGGACAATCATGAAACCAAAAAGGGCTCTGTGCTTTTGCCCTATTCCGATTCGCATAATCACTCTCATGCTCTCACAGGGGCGCTGTGATAGGGATGTGTGTGTAATCGATATCTCCTATGACGATAAATCCTATGGGAAATTGTGTTTTGTTTAAGCCTCACTTCGCCTGTGCAAATAAACTATTTTACTGTTACCTGTGATTGCATAAAACCATTAATCTGCAGCGTGCTTAAATGGCCAGGGAAACCAACAAATTTGTTTAGATAGAGCAAATACGATCCCACAGTTTAGATAGAGCAAAAACGAACCGCAGGACAAATAGTATTCAGCATCACTGATGAAATACATTAATCACGCTAAACCACGACTTAAAAAGAACATAACCTGGTCGGATCAGGTTTGAAACACTGCATAAATTTCCACAGCAACATATCTCGGGTAAAACCTAATCACCTTCCATAGCACAGGTTAAGCACGAAATTACAACTCACGTGATCATGTTGCTCTCGAATTTACCGGGATAAGTCAGTAAACCTGCTCGTAGTGCAGGCCCCAGTTCTGAAACTAGGCATCACTAATGGGCCCATACATGCTGTATTAGATATCAGAAAGTAAGCAGAATCCATCTAACAATCCGATCCTGTAAATGCAGACAGATATAGCTCACTTTCACAGTGTGATGTCATTTTATTAGCTGTGTAGGCGAGTAAAATGTCTATTTAGCATGATGGCCTACTCTTAGAAGTTTCATTAAAAACAGTTAATTTTAAGACAAAGTATTTTTTAGAGTAGAAATATTGGCTGATACTCAAGATTTCAGTTTCAGTTTTAGAAATAAAAAAAAGTGGTATTGTGTCATTTCTACTCAACTTGTTGCCAGCAGATTGGAGCAAATTGTTCATAGATCTTACATGATTATCAAACAAGAGTATGATCCATACAATCTTAATGTGCAGGACGTTTACAGTGTGTGTACTGTGCTGCATCATGACTAATTTACCATTTTTTCTCTTTGTATTTGTATGGATGTGTGACCTTTAATTTAATATAAGTTATATAGATTTATTATAAACGTCATTATTTATCACATCATCACACACAATATAATTCAGTTTTATAGTAATATATATTGTTATACTTTTTTGAAAAAAAAAAAAAGAATTACAAGGTCCAAAATATTAAGCATGAAAATAATACATCGCAAAAATATACATGACCAGTAAACATCATATGGTTATAAATGCTGCTTTTATTGAAAGAAAAATAAATTAATACTATAAATTAAGAATAAGTTAAAAATTTCCAATTAATAAAACTGTAATATACAAACATCACAAATATTAAAATGACAAATAAATATTAATGTTTTAAAGAACCTTAAGTTGTAACTTTAAGTATTGAGTCTGGGTACAATTATGGACTTTCCGCAGAAATGCTTTAAGTCTAATCTGGTTTTCAGCCTCCGTGTTTGTACAGTTTTTTTCCTGTGGAAGAAACATACAACCATATAAAACACAAAGTAAAACAGTCAAACGTCTAAGGTGATTAAATTAAAATTGTTCCATTAGAGTCATATAATCAAATTTCTTGCACTGCAAGATGCTGTTCAGAACCTCTTCGATAAACAAAGTGTAAACTGTCATGGTTTCCCAATTATACTACTTTATAGAGATGTACATATGTTGCTCATTTTAATGTCTTCTTTATAAGTAAAGGTTTAAATAATAAAATCTAGTCAAAATTAAAATTCTGGATTCTTTGGGAGTATCACGGTCTCTCACTTTTGAGCAGGAAAGCAGCAGCCGAGGCAGTCTCCATTCATTCTCCTGTAGTCCGAGGTCCTTCGCTGTATATCCTTTCAGAATAGTTCCTGCTCTGCACAGTTTCTCATCCTAGAAAAGCCACAAAACACATGATCAGGTGTGTACTTGGTTTTTATTACTGCATTGGAAATTCCTTCAAATAAAGACTCTGGAAAATCAGTGGAACTTACAGAGCATTTTCCTTTGTGGAATGTATTGTTGACCAACTTATCTTGAATCTGAGAAAATAAAAGCAGATAACTTGTTAAATTGACTTTACCACCCTGTATTATGAAGCTATTTCAGCATTAAAACAGGCGACTGCACAAAAAAGCAATAAGCAGAGGAAGGATCATAATGTCAGTCTCCAATTTGACCAGTTCTAGTTTTAAACGATTAATAGAATCTGATTGATCTTACCTTCATTGATTTGTTTTTATCCAAGAATTCCACATTACTCATGATTTCTCTTAAAGTGTTTTTCCTGTCTTCATGCTTTTTTTCATGAGATATTCTGACAGTTGAATGCTGTAACTCATTTGATTCATTTCCTGCTAAAATCCCACCCAGAAGTTTATGTTTGCCTGATGCTGAAGGTGCAGCATGTGCAGCAGCAACCGTCCTGATGCTCAGAAGGAAAAGCAAGATGGTCTTCATGGTCTGGGCGGCCTCAGTCAGCTGGTAGTGGTGAAGGATCTCCGGTGCAGCGTCTGTGGTCTGTGTCTGTCATCTTATAGTCTTTACAAAGGATGTGACGATTTTCTTCCTGGGACCCCCTGCAGAAATCTTGATAGAGATGGTATCAGTGACACGTCAGAGACACCTTCTCTGAAACACACCTCAAACCAAATTCTGTTCCTGGTCCAGTTGCTGTTAATGAAACTTATGACAAAATAATAATAATTCATTTTGGAAAAAAAAAAACAACCCAAACTGAGATATGTCAAGTTTTGCAGGTGCAATTTTAAGATGTCCTTTAGGTGTAATTCGATCTTGATCTGTCTAAAATGGAAAAAAAGTCTCATAGTTTTGGCATCACTCATAGAGTGATGCCATAGAAAAACCACTTTAGTTCTCCAATGAATCATTTTTGTAAATGAAACCTTAGCGTGTGAAGAACCTTTTAAGGTTGTGAAGACGCTTCCCATTATGTAATGGTTCCTTACCAATTTAAGGGTCTTTCCTAAAACCTGGATGTTTTCTTGTCTTTAAGGTTCTTCCCATTTACCAAAATGCACTTTCATCTTCTAGCACTTTCATTTTTAAGAATGCAGTGTTAAGAGTAATGTCTATATGGCATTTGTAAGTGTTTTCAAAGGACCACTTATACCCAGAAAAGTGAACTTGGTTAACGATGCTAGCCAGCGCGGGTGTCTATTAGTTGATGTAACAGAATTGGTGGTTAATGTTCTCCTCCAAGCACATTACAATCTCCAATTATGTGGCAGTTTGAAAAGACATGTTTGAACTTGTGACTCGGTGGAAGTGCTCATTTTCGCCCCAGCATATGTGGTTTCGTGTCAGGTGTACAGCTTTGAGGTGAAATGGAAACATGAAAAAAGTGACCAGACAACTGAGGAAGAAAACACTAAAAACTATCAAATGGAAAAATTAATTACTTGCTACAAATGGAATACTCTCATAAGGAGAATCCAGAGCAAACTAAAAACAGAGCAAACTTCAGGACACTGAAGAAACTGTTCCAGGTTACGAGAAATATCGGAGACCATGATTTCAGCCAACAGAGTGGACAGGGTGCCTGAATTTATGCTCACACCACAGTTGATGTTTTATTTTTCCCATTACGTTAATTTAAACAAATAAATGGTACTTAAAATATTATAATCCAATAGAAATTTTTCAGATTTTTACAGAGGCTGTAGCTTCTTTTTACTATTATTGTGTAATTTTTAGGTGTTCCCAAAGTTTCAGCTACAACTGTACTTCTAGTGCATTTGTCCTCTTTAACTGTACACTCCTAATGTCTATTAACTTTGTATTTATTAATAAAAAATAATTTAATTTTCGGTTGATGATGTGTAATGCAACTGGCTGACTGCTGTCTTCTGCCTATTCTTCCTTGTTATTAGTTTGAAAGTTTAAATTCTTTGCCATCTTGTTCGTGTGATCTTTAGGAAGGATTTTCCACCTTCACCATGATTGCTACTTGTTGCATGAAATCTTCCTAAACATTGATAGCATCTTTTTAACAACACCAGCTACAGTTTACAGGAGAACACATTCATTCATTCATATTCTGTAACTGCTTAATCTTTATTAGGGCCGCGGGTACCCAGAGCCTATCCCGGGGTCCACGGGCGCAGGGCAGGGACTCACCCTGGGTGGGGCACGAGCCCATCACAGGGCACACACACACACCATTCACACACACACACACACACACACACACACACACACACACACACCATTTACACCTACAGTCAATTCAAAATCCCAAATTCACCTGACAAGCATACGCAGAGTAATAATTGAATATTCAAATCTCCACCCTGTTTTTCAATAGATATGAGGTCCAGTGTTACTTAATTAATAGCCCTCCCTCATGAATGGTCACGCGCTTATTTGTTCAATACCATGCCTTATGCAAGTGACCACCACATGACTGACATTACTGTGCATGCAAAGACTCCACATGTCTTAAGGTCCCTGTGTTTGTGTGAACACCAAAGCCTGAATGGCACAGTATCCATGCTCATATTGACTGAATACAATTCTCTTACCCTTCTAATTAACACTCATCATTTATCTTTGACAGGCAGTCCCTTAATGGCTAGAATTTCCCCTCTTGAGTAGATAAGATGTTTATTAACTTACAGATGTTTTTTATATTAAGTTTGGGGCCCTCTAAAAGAGTACCCTTTGTGAATTGTCTAGGCTTTTCTGGCCCCTTTCAAAAATAGTGCTGTTCACTATGTGTGGGCAGCATATAAGGGCACATTGTAACCTCTATCACTAACTAACTGCTTCACGAACTTATAATGGGAGGGAAGATATACCATATTAAGTAGCCTTTTTCATCATTATTTTATCATTCTAATCCTCATCACTACCCACTGCACCACCATGGGGCCCAATGCATTCTTTTTTGTAGTATTAATAGGTAACTTATTTTTGGCCTTTACATATATGTCTTTTCAGTACTAGGTGCAATCCACTTCCAGTAAACAGCACTCTTACTAGGTCCCTTCTCCTACTCCCCAACACTTCATCATCATCAGTTAAAAGGACAGGCATGAGTAATAAAAACCTATGCTTGCTTGTGATGGTAATGTTATTAGGGTGGCGTAAAGATATTCTATAGTTTTGTGTAGAAATGGCTGAAATCATGACCTCCAAACATTTCTTGTAGCCTGGAACAGTGCTGCTGCCTGTCCAGTAAATACCTCTTTGTTTTCTTTGTTTTTTTGCTGTTCATTGTGTGTTCATACTGTGCTTCATGGTATTTGTACTTTCTGCAGTGTTCTGGGTTTCTAGTTTGCTATGAGTTTTCAATTTGTAGCGAATAATTAATTTTCCATTTGATAGTGTTTGTTTTATTCCATGTAGATATAACTTTTAACACTGCATTCTTAAAAATGAATGTGCTAGAAGAAATATTTTGGTAACTGAGAAGTGTAAATGTGAAGAACCTTAAAGACAAAGGAACATGCAGGTTCTAGGAAAGACCCTTAAATTGGTAAAGAGCCTTTATGTTATGGGAAGGGTCTTCATAAGGTTCTTCACACTCACATATTTCATTTACAAAAATGATTTGTTGGAGAACTAAAGTGGTTTTCTATGGCATCCCTCAAAAACTATGAGATGTGCAGCTTTTTTTTCATTTTAGACAGATCAAGATCTAATTACACCTACGGTAATGACAGAATGCATTCATACACACATTGTGCTCTCACTAAATGCCATAGTAAAATTAAAAGGACCTTTTAAAATTACAGCTGTAAAACTTGACATATGTTGTTTATTTTTTAAATTTTTTGTTCCATCAATTTCACATCAATTATATCATCCATTTCATTAACAGGAACTGGACCAGGAACAGAATTTGGTTTGAGGTGTGTTTCAGAGAAGGTGTCTCTGACGTGTCACTGATACCATCTCTATCAAGATTTCTGCAGGGGGTCCCAGGAAGAAAATCGTCACATCCTTTGTAAAGACTATAAGATGACAGACACAGACCACAGACGCTGCACCGGAGATCCTTCACCACTACCAGCTGACTGAGGCCGCCCAGACCATGAAGACCATCTTGCTTTTGCTTCTGAGCATCAGGACGGTTGCTGCTGCACCTGCTGCACCTTCAGCATCAGGCAAACATAAACTTCTGGGTGGGATTTTAGCAGGAAATCAAAGGAGTCAAATGAGTTACAGCATTTGACAGCCAGGGCATCTTGTGAAAGACAGCATGGAAAAATTAATCAGATTCTATTAATCATTTAAAACTTCTAAATGCCGTAAATGTAAATGTAAATGGAAAACTAGAACTGGTAAAACTGTAGACTGGCATTATGACCCTTCCTCTGCTTATTCCTTTTTTTGGCAGTCACCTGTTTTACTGCTTAAATAGCTCAGGGCTGGTAAAGTCAATCTGACAGGAAATCTACTTTTATTTTCTCAGATTCCTCCTAAATGGGTCAACAATACATTCCAGAACAAAATAAACTTTGTAAGTTCTACTGATATTCCAGAATCTTAATTAGGAGGAATTTCCAATGTGATAATAAAAAACCAAGTACACACCTGATCATGTGTTTTGTGGCTTTTCTAGGATGAGAAACTGTGCAGAGCAGGGACAATTCTGAAAGGATATACAGCGAAGGACCTCGGACTACAGGAGAATGAATGGAAACGGCCTCGGCTGCTGCTTTACTACTCAAAAGTGAGGGACCATGATACGTAGTCCGAGGTCCTTCGTTGTATATCCTTTCAGAATAGTTCCTGCTCTGCACAGTTTCTCATCCTAGAAAAGCTATAAAACACATCATCAGGTGTGTACTTGGTTTTTATTACTGCATTGGAAATTCCTTCTAATTAAGACTCTGGAATATCAGTGGAATGTACAGAGCACTTTCCTTTATGGAATGTATTGTTGACCCACTTATCTTGAATCTGAGAAAATAAAAGCAGATAACTTGTTAGATTGACTTTACCACCCTGTAGTATGAAGCTATTTTAGTATTGAAACAGGCGACTGAACAGAAAAGGAATAAGCAGAGGAAGGATCATAATGTCAATCTCCAATTTGACCAGTTCTAGTTTTAAATGATAAATAGATTAATCTTACCTTCATTGATTTGGTTTTATTCAAGAATTTCTCTTAAAGTGTTTTTCCTGTCTTCATGCTATACTCTGTTTTTCCATGTTTCATGAGATACTCTGGCTGTCAAATGCTGTAACTCATTTGATTTATTTCCTGCTAAAATCCCACCCAGAAGTTTATGTCTGCCTGATGCTGAAGGTGCAGCAGATGCAGCAGCAACCGCCCCGATGTTTAGAAGGAAAAGCAAGATGGTCTTCATGGTCTGGGCGGCCTCAGTCAGCTGGTAGTGGTGAAGGATCTCCAGTGCAGTGTCTCTGTTCTGTCTTATAGTCTTATAGTCTTTACAAAGGATGTGATGATTTTCTTCCTCGGACCCCCTGCAGAAATCTTGATAGAGATGGCATCAGTGACACGTCAGAGACACCTTCTCCGAAACACACCGCAAACCAAATTCAGTGAAAGCCATAATAAAGCCACTTATACCCAGATAAGTGAACTTGGTTAATGATGCTAGCCAGTGCGGGTGTCTGTTAGTTGATGTAACAGAATTGGCAGTTAGTGTTCTCCTTCAAAGTACTTTACAAGGTCCAATTATATGGCATTTTTAAAAGACTTATGGTTTCGTGTCAGGTGTACAGCTTTGAGGTGAAATGGAAAGTCTCCAGAAAAATGAAAACATGAAAAAAGTGACTAGATAACTGAGAAAGCAAACACTATCAAATGGAAAACCCAGAGCAAACTAGAAACCCAGGACATTGAGAAAAGGACGAAGACCATGAACACACAATGAGCAGCAAAATAACAAAGAAAACAAACGGGTATTTACATGACAGGCAATAACACTCAAAAATGTAATGCTGGATTTACTTTCAGACGTTATTTCAAGTGGTTCCACACAGTGGCTCCACACATATGTCCTTAATGATATTCACGTGAATTATACAGACCTGATCTGAGTAAATTTAAATTAGCTGGACTGATTGTTTTTATGTGGAACTTCTACATTTAATGTAATATGGTAGCAACACAAGTTAAGAGGTGAATGCTGAAGAAACTTCTCTGCATTATGGACAACCCCTTTCACCCCATGCACGCCTCCTTGACAGAACATCGGAGCACACGCAGCAAAAGACCCATCGCCTCTAAATGCAGAACTGAACGCCACAGAAAATCCTTTCTACCTGTGGCAATAAGATTGTTGTACTCCTCCCCGTTCTGTAGGTGATCATTCTCAGTCTTTATGTCATTGTGTTCCAAATAGGATTTTTGCAATACAACTCAACTGTTTTATCTGTGGACTGACTGAATGTTATTGAATGTTAATCTCATCCCCTCATCATCTGCTGCTATTTTATTTCATTCATTTTATTTTTATTGCAGGAACACTAAGTCACCATTTGCACTACGGATCTGCTTCTACAGCTCATTAAATCTTACACACAGTGGAGTCAGCATTACAGATATTTTGTTACAATAATGTTCTTGTTGTTGCACTGTTGTTATTGTCTTTTTTTCATTTTCTACTGTCTTATTATATTTTACTCTTCTTGTTGCACTGAGCATGCTAATGACTAAAGAATTTCCCTCGGGATAAATAAAGTTCTATCTTATCTTTTCTTATCTTATCTTATATTTAAAGATATTTATAAGTACAAAACATTACAGTAAAATAAAAATAGTTTTTACTGTATTACCCAGCTGTTGAAGAGTGCATGGTGGCTTGTTCTTACAGTCAACAATGAGGCCAGACAGTTAACAAAGGAGTATGAAAATGCACAAAGAAAGAAAAGTAGGCCAGGGGCATAGAAAACATGAAAAGTCATGACTGACATCTGTTCAGGCTCAAATGTACAGTGTGTATTAAAAATTGTAGATTTGCATTTCAGTTGTATGGTACATCTTATTGGTTTGGTACCACAGACTAGACGGTTCACGTTGACAACAAACGTGACTGTCCTACTTACACTTCTGGAAAGCCTTGCAGATATCTTTGCTGAGACGTCATTGATTATACGCCAGAGAGAAGTTCAGTGAAATAATCCTCCCACCTAGTATGGTGTTTGCGTGTGGTGTTCTAGTATATATGAGATCTGTTGTATATATTGAAAGAAAAGGATTTTTGGAACCAAGCTGAGTCGTGAAAAGTTTGTTATCAGGCTGAGCTCCCTTTGGTAAGTAAGTATGGTAGATGTGCAACTATGCCAGGTAACATCAGGATTGTGCAGTGGAGATTTTGCTCACTCCTCTGAGTGTGTTGAGGTGCTCACCAATACTATGTGTAGATGAGAGGAAAATGTAAGACTGACTACCAAAGCAACTGCTGAGAAAACTTGAAAATCTTCACATTGCCTTGCATTATACTGCATTATATTACACTGGTCATGATTATAAATGTGGAAAAACACGTTTTAAAAGAATCTGAGTGTTGTATTTGGTGAGTATATCAAAAGAGTTGGTGACATTTGTGCATAAAGTAATTTAACAGAATCCACTAAACAGTACTAAACATAGAAATGACCATTGATCATTTTAACCTCTAACACAGTGGGCAGCCAGAGACACAGCCCCCGGGGAGCAGGGTGGGGACGGTACCTCAAACCCGGGTCAATTGCTTGGAAGGCAGCTACATTACATTACAATCATTTGGCAGATGTTACTTTTATCCAAAGTGACTAACAATATGAGGACACATTCAAGTTCCAGGACAGTGTGAGAACCCAAATCTTGGGTTCCAGGACAGTGCCAAATCTTTATGTAATCTTTATGCTGCTCTTGTCAGCTTAGGCAACTCACTCCGTAGTAGTTTAGTGGGTAAAACACTTGCCTGCGAACCCGATGACAACAAAGTCACAGGATCAAACCCCCCACTTTCTACCATTGTGTCCTTAAGCAAGACATTTAACCCTCAATTGCTCCAGGGTTAACTGTCCACGTAACTAATGATTGTAAGTCGCACTGGATCAGGGCGACAGCCAAATAATGTACATATGTGTCGAGCTGGCGGAGCCAGATGATGTTCCTTGGATGAGTGGAGGGAGCAAGTAGGAACATAAGGCTGAATGGTGGGATTTAGGTAGCTGGGTGCAGAACCAGATATCAATCTGTAGGCAAGAGTTAGTGACCTGAACTTAATTCAGGCAGCAAGCTATGCTAACCACTATACCACCAACACATATTTTGTAAATAAACTAAAAAAAAGAACTTTTATTGAACAACATGTAAAACAATAATAACAAAAAGGAAAAAGTAAACACTTAACAGGCAGACAAATTTGTTATGTACCACGTGCCTTCTTTAAAAACATAAATAATTTATGAATAAATAATAAGTTCTGAATAAATTAACAATGTATAAACATTTTCAGCAAATATGTAAACAGAAATGATAGTTAATGTGATTACAGATTTGTAGAAAAATCAAACATATTTTAGGTATTAAACAATTATTTTTTTAATTCTAAGATTTAGAGTAAATGCTCTGGGCACATTCGTGTACGTCTTTCAGAATTTTCCAAAGCCCAACTGTGTCATCTGATTTCAGAACCTTGCACTGTATATTCTGCAAATGAAACACGGAAATTGCAGTTATCCGTCATAATGAACATTATTAGTGTTAAATGATGTAAACAGAATCACAAAAACATTGTATGTTTTCTATTGTATTTTGTAAGTCAAAAACAGCCCTGGGTGCAGTGTTACGTACAGGTAGTCGCCCCTCTTATCTCCAAAACCACAAAAGAGAAAAAATGTTCTGAACTTTAAAAATATACTGATGTTAAAAGCAAAGTTTAAATGACAGCTGATGCAATTATTGATTAGCTAACTTTCTACACAAAAATGAAAAACATCAAAAATGTTCTTTTTTCTGCCAAGAGTGACGCTAAACTGCTAATACCTCCATCTTCATTAATTTTTCCGTGTGTCTTTTGACTACATTACATTGATTTTGCATGGAGTGCTTATAGTTAAACCTAAAAACCAAAACTCACCCTTACTGAAGAGGTTTGTCACGGCTCACTTAAAGTGGGAGCACTTCTAAACTCCAGTTGTTTTATGCAAGTGACCGCTGTGATTAATTCAAAAAGTGCTATTTTTTCTGCATTTTGTAAAAGGTTTGATACTTTCATATCATTGTCACACTTACTCTTGTGTAGGCCACCAGCTTCCTTGGCAACAGCCAGTGTTTTCCCAGGAGTCCGAGTTCTTCTGCTTTCAACGAATTTAGAACTTTTTCTGCTTTGCAGAGGTAGGCAGCCTTGAATGGTGCACAGTGTCAAATTTAGTTTTATTTATTCACAGCTAAAACGGTAATTTTTATTTCTCTTAGAAAATGAATGTTTCTGTTACTTACATTGCATACATCTGTTTTCACATCTCCAACCAACCTCTGAGGAATTAAAAGTTCAACCATTGTTAGATAAACATTTGTTTTCCTTTATTCTAACATTTCTTTAAGTACTTACATTCTTTAAAAATGGTCTTACCTCCGTTACTGGCTTTAAGGTGGTTTTCAAGGTTTTAACTTCGTCTATGATTTCTTTTAAAATCTTCCTGTCAAGTTCCTTCTCATCTGATGCCAAGGGTGCAGGTACTCCAGTGGCCACCATGATGGTCAGAAGGAAAAACGAGGAGGTCTTCATGATTTACGGAGCCTCAGTCAACTGTCAGGTCTCAGGGTGTCGTACGTTCAATGCTGTGAATCTGGGTTTTGCAACTCTGTCCTCTTATAGCCTTGACAGAGGATGTGACTGTATCTGGGAATTCCTTATGTCATTTGATGGCACGTCACAGATAACATTTCAGGTAATCAGTCACACACCACAAACTATCTTGTTCCGGTGGAGAAATTAGCACAGAGAACATTTCTGAAAAGAGATGAAAGACAATAAAAAGGTTTCATAGATTTTAAGCCTGAAACCCTGCAGTGTTTTGTGACAGCATATACCATAAATACATGAAATCAAGGCAATGCAAGTTTGTTAATATAGCAAATTGATTGTTGATGTACCAAACAGACTATCACAAACTGATTTAATATAAACATATGAAAATTAAGCAACAAAATTTAGCAATGAAATCAATCAAGTCAAATAAGTCTCTTGCAAACAACCATTTACAGTTGAATTATACTTTATAATGTTTATAAATTATATTTTCTGTGCTCTGAACAGGACTGACACCAGGATGACGTGACTGAGGGGGCAGCAAAAATGGTGAAGTAGCAAGTCTTTCAATCTGATAACAGAAGGCTATCATACTACTCTGTCTGTTTATGCACTTTTTCCACTCTGCCTTCACTTCAACGATAAGCATTTTGACGAAATTCGAACAATTCCTCACCTTACCTTTTCCAAGTGTCTGTGAGTCTTGGCCATAGCATGGGATCATCACTTAAAACTGATCTGGTTGTAGGATTAATAAAGTTAATTGGTTTAACCATGCAACAGCCTCTAAAAGGGCAAAAATACACAAGACCACTGTTATAAAATCAAACAATACACCTATTTCACAGCAGTGCTGAAGCCAGTATTAAACCTTAATAGAGTTCATGCTGAAAGTTCAGTTTACAATCTTTAAAAGTAAGCAAGGCTGGGCTGTGTGCTATGTTCTGTTTGTCCGCTACATTCAGTGTGGGGAGAGTGCCAGACTGTGATGTGCAAATAAACTAAATGTCTTCAACAAGCCAAATGCTAAAATCTGTTTTACTTTTCCTCAGCACAGTTGCAGCCAGACTGTTACAAACAGACAATTTGATGTTAGAACCATGTCCATATTTAAAAAAAAACTCTAGGAGGAGAAGAGATGCCAAATTCCAAGAAATAAAATAATAATGATAATATTAATTATAATAAAACTTAAGAAGAACAGTAGTGTGATTGCTGATGGAATCACACTAATAATAAGCAGTTGCTTCATTTTTCACTAATTAGGTAGTTTAGCAGAGGTCTTACCACATGAACAACCTATATGTCTGGGAATCCATCAAGAGATCTTGACTGAGACGTCACTGATTATATCAAAGATGGCTTCTTGGGGAAAAAAAAACTCACACCACATTTTGTTCCTGTGGAGGGCAGTTATTAAAAACAACATCTTTCATAAGAGATGAAAGTTGATTTATGCTTGAAGACAAGACATTTCCATAAGCTGTACAGTCACATCCTGTGTCAAGACTATAAGAAGACAGAGGCAGAGAACAAAAAGGTAAAACATGCTGGATGGCAAAAGATTGACTGTGGCTGCCTAGATCTTGAAGACCTGCCTGTTTTTTCTTCTGGTCATCATGGTCTTTATCACAGCAGTGCTTGCTAGACCATCAGATGGAGAGAAACTTCAGCATGAAAACTTAGCAGAAACCGCAGAAGCGTTTGGATGTCAGCTTAAAAATGTGGTAGAAAAGGTATGTCATTATGAGTTTACACATTTTGTGCGTTCCAGTATGGATTTCACTGGACTATTGGAGTCCTGGACACACCAACTATATATATCTTTATAGCTGTGGCAAGGAGTAAAATAGTTTCTAATGCGTACACTATGTGCCCATAATTAATTGGCTGCTGGTGTGATACAGCCCAGGTTTTGTGAAGATCGCTATGAGTGTTTGAGATGTTTTGGAAAAAGTAGTCCCATGGATAAAGGTCTGCCAAAATTTGTATGCTGACTCAGAGTGATATTTTTATGGATCAAAACATGAGAACTTGTAGGACTTGTTTTGAATGCTTTCTACTGAGTAGAACAGAAGAACTACAGAAGAACTCAACTACAAAAACTGATTTTTAAACAATCAATAACTGAATACAAGCACAAGAAGACAGGGTGTAAGGCATGTGTTAGAACTGGAATCTTTCCAAGTACTCACATGGCATCGGAGGAGAAGCTGGGTGCCCTTACTGGCACTATTTCCGGTCCAGCCATATATAATCTTGGGAGGCTAGGCTAGAAAGAGAGCAGCAGCAGAAACCCCTGATATCAGAAAACCTATGTGCATGCTTAGGGCATGTAAGTATTGTTTAACATGTGTGACCTGATGCTTTAAGCATAATTTATATGGTGAAGAGCAGGTGGGTTTTTCTTTTCTTTGTTTGTATATGTCTGTTTCTGGGTCTTCGTTGGGTCTTCATTGTGTCTGCCTGTATATATGTATGTTTGGTGTAAAACACAGCGTGAATCTATATCCAGTGTTGGTGGATTGTTCCCTACCTTCAGTTTTGTTAACAGCCTTACTGGGTCGAATCAGGGGAGGTTCGTTACAAGCGGCTCCGGAAATAAAGGGTGGAATAAAAAAAAAAAAGATAATAATAATAATAATAATAACAATAATAACAATAATAATAATATTATTAAAGAACAATAGAGTGATAAATAAAATAATAAAACTTAGGAAGAACAACAATGTGATCGCTTCACACTATCATACTAATCAAGGTCCGGTGATCAGCTTGTGGGAGTGCCAAAAAACTTAGAAAGGGGAACCCCAAACAAAAGTTAAAAGGAGTATGGCAGAATCCAAACTCTGGCAAGGGAAGGGCACAGTGAGGTTTTTAGGGGAAGTTTTTCTTCTTTTTTTCTTTTTTTCCACACTTACTGCTCAGAGGGAAGAGCCCTTAGATGAGAGCCAAAACATCCCAGTGGATGGACTCAAGAATGGCTCAAGAGAAATATTGATTATTGACATTGTCTATGTTGATTTGAAACAAAAACACAGTGCAGACCACCAGATGGATTAACTTAAAAAGGAAACTTCACAGGTGCCACTGATCCCACCTAAATGCTGAAAGAAACCCACACAGGGAAGGCAAAGCCAATATTGCTCTCTTAGATTGCAACCATGGATGGCTGTGAAAAGGGATGAGAGAAATATCTATATAAAGTAATAGTTTAACATAACCAAGTAAGGAACAGTGATCTCATTTCTGTCGCTGAACCTGATTCTAACCCAGTTTCAGTGTTTCATCTTGATCTTATCTCAGTGCCTGACCGTAATCTCAGTGCCTGACCTGTTTCTGTGCCTGACCCTGACTCATTTCTCAGTTTGTCTAAAGTCAGCTATAAAGCAGCCCAGGCCCTCCCTTACTGCATGTTTTTGTGCTTTGGAACTTATGCATTAAGGAAGAGGGTTCCATGAGGAAGAACCGCTCTAGCTCTTCTACCCTGATAATTTTTTGCAGCTGTGTTTTATCAGTGTGTCAGTGTCCATATGGGAAATCTTGTTGCCGTTTCCAGCCTTAACATGTTTTTAGTATTCCAAAGGCATCTGTTTATTCAATTTGAAGTTTCTCTAGTTCATAGTACTTTATGTTGTCTATTTGTTTCACCCGCCTATTTCTTCATTTTAAATTTTTCATGATCTATTATGTTCATGTTCTCCCCATGTCTACGTGGGTTTCCACCGGATACTGCAGTGTGGTGGAAAATCAGCAAAACACAAATATTCTTCACTCAAACAAAGCCTTTATTCCTTGTCCGCAGGGAGCGTGTTCGCTGAGGCAGTCTCAGTCGGCTCTTTGCAGGGAGCTTATATACCTTAGACATGGAACTGAAAACATTAGGTTGTGCGCAACCCTTTAACGCTCATACATGCTTTATACAGTCATGACTTGACTTCCCTCATCTACTCATCCACTCACCCTTACATGGCATACATGAGATAGCATACATGAGAAGCACCTTCTAAAATGCTAACCTACATCCTTAAATGGTTGTCTTATAGACTAACATAAGGAACAGCTTACTTGAAACGAAGCAGATCACTTTTGTATGGTTTAACTGAGATCGTTTTTGTAAGCTTAGCCTATTGCAGTGCAGGTTACTTATGTAAAGAAGCATAAGTATTTTCCCTTACAGCAGTTTCCCCCCACAGCCGAAGGACATGCATGCCAGATGAATTGCAGCGGCCTAGGTGTGAGTGTGTGTCTGTGAGAAACAACTATGTGTGACCAACAGCTTTATGGCACAATAAAACCGCCACTTCTGTAGAGTTCTGAAGAAATGCTGTAGTCCACTGTATACTTATGAAATTGTCATTTTAATTATACCCAGATCAGCCACAACATTAAAAACTCTGCTGGGTGAAGTGAATAACATTGATTAGTTACAATGGCACCCCTCGCTGGATGGGATATGTTAGACAATGGGTGACGTTTATGTACTGGAAGCAGGAAAAATGGCCTTATCTAAAGAGTGATCCTTAGATAAGGCCTAATTCTGATGAATGCTGTAGTTAGTACAAACCAAATATAGAGTGGTGTGAAAGTGTTTGCCTCCTTCCTGATTTCTTAAATGTGTCAGATCATCAAACAAATTTAAATAGTAGTCAAAGACAACAAAAATAAACACAATGTGTTTTTTTAAGTAAAGGATTTTGTTAAAACATGACTTAACAATGGTTCATCACATCTGAGTTCAATATCTCTAGCCACACCCGGGCCTGATTACATCCACACCTGTTCTCAATCAAGAAATCACTTAAATAAGACCTGCCTGACAAAGTGAAGTAGACCAAGAAATCCTCAAGAGCTAGACATCATGCCGAGATCCAAAGAAATTCAGAAACAAATGAGAAAGAAAGTAATTGAGCTCTATCAGTCTGGAAAAGGTTATGAAGCCATTTCTAAAGCTTTGGGACTCCAGCCAACCACAGTGAGAGCCATTATCCACAAATGGCAAAAACGTGGAACAGTGGTGAACCTTCCCAGGAGTGACCGGCCAACCAAAATTACCCCAAGAGCAGAGCAAATACTCATCAAAGAGGTCACAAAAGACCCCCAAAAACATCATAAGAACTTCAGGCCTCACTTGCCTCAGTTAAGGTCAGTGTTCATGACTCCACCTAAAGAGACTGGGCAAATCTAGCCTGCATGGCAGAGTGCCAAGACGGAACCACTGCTGAGCAAAAAGGACATTAAGGCTCGTCTCAATTTAGCCAGAAAACATCTTGACGATCCCCAAGACTTTTGGGAAAATACTCTGTGGACTGATGAGACAAAAGGTGAAGGCGTGTGTCCCCTTACATCTGGCGTAGAAGTAACACCGCAACTAACAGTAAAATATGGTGGTGGTAGTGTGATGGTCTTTGCTGCTTTTTTGCTGCTTCAGGACCTGGAAGAATTCCTGTGATAAATGGAATCATGAATTCAGCTGCCTACCAATAACTCCTGAAGGAGAATGTTCAGCCATCTGTTCATGACCTCAAGCTGAAACGAACTTGGGTTCTGCAGCAGGACAATGATCCAAAACACACCAGCAAGTGCACCTCTGACTGGCTGAAGAAAAACAAAGTCCTAGTCAAAGTCCTGACGTGAATCCTATTGAGATGCTGTGGCATGACCTTAAAAAGGCGGTTCATGCTTAAAACCCTCCAATGTGGCTAAACTACAAAAATTCTGCAAAGATGAGTGGGCCAAAATTCCTCCACAGTGCTGTAAAAGACTCATTGTAATGCTTGATTGCAGTTGTTGCTGCTAAGGGCGGCATAACCAGTTATTAGGTTTAGGGGGCAATCACTTTGTCACACAGGGCCGTGTAGGTTTGAATTTTTTTCTCCCCTAATAAAATCCTTCAGTTAAAAACTGCATTTTGTGTTTGTGTTGTCTTTGACTTATTTTAGGATCAGACAGATTTAAGTGTGACAACCATGGAAAATGAGGAACCATTGTATATAATGTGTCACAGATAGAGCACAGATACACACCAATTTCATGTTCATTTTTATATTTTCTGGAAAATAAATTTAATCAGCTTACTGATTTATCATTTGCACAGCTTTACTTAAAAAGAAACGGTCTGTTTTTGAGCTGAAACATTAGCGGTGAAAGGAGATCAGGCTGTAACATTGGCACTGGTAACACTCTTAGCATTTCTCAGCCACATATGTTTTGTAACGTAAAGCAGCAATGGCAAAATGCAGAAGGCAGAGAAATGTGCACCTTTAACAAAAAATAATCGTTTAAGTTTATGGGCGCTGGGCAACATGACATGGCACATCTGGTGTTGGGGGCGGGGGCCTTTAGCAATCACTCATATGAAGGGGCAGCCTCAGCCGCTCAACTCTCTTCCTCTCAGCAGAAATGTTGCAGTGGGGTTTTTGTATTACACTCTCAAACAGTATTTTATGTGTTTTTCAAAGAACTTCAAATTATTTCTTTTAAAATCATGTTCTTAAGAACAAATCCTTAAAATAATGCAGCATATACATATTTTCTTCCTTCTCCTCTCTTTTCTGTCTCCTCTGTAGTTTCATTGCTTTTTATCTGTTCACGACTACTGGGTCTCATTAGAGTGTTGGCTGTGACTGAAAGAGGATGAAAAACTGTTGAAGGTTTCTTATAATTCACTTCACGTAGCCAGAGGCAGTCTCACTGCGCTGAAGGTACAGTACACACACACAGCTTTCACCCCACCTTTTCCAGAAGACTAATCATTCCCGAGAGAGAGAGAGAGAGAGAGAGAGAGAGAGAGAGAGAGAGAGAGAGAGAGAGAGAGAGAGAGAGAGAGAGAGAGAGCGAGAGAGCGAGAGAGAGAAAGAGAGAGAGACAGTGTGAGAGAGAGACAGAGAGACACAGAGAGAGATCTAGAGAGAAAGAGAAAGACACACACAGAGACAGACAGAATGACAGAAACAGAGAGAGAAAAAGACAGAGAGAGAACAAGAACAGGAAAGTACAAGTGAGAGTGGGGTGTGAGAGTGAGAGGAAGATGAAAAACGAGAGTGAGTGAGAGAGAACTGAAAGATCCAGAGAACAGCTTACACTGTGAAAGAGAGGCAAGCAGCCAGAGTGTCAATTGTTAACAGTGACAAACTGTTTGAACAAAGAATGCACTTAATTAACTCAATACAGCCCTGAATCAGGCTCTAATCACTACAGACCAGCCAACTCTCAACAATCATTAGTAGCAGCATCAGAGTTCACACCACCAAGATCAAGATAATTTTTAAAACCTGCGCTCAGTATACCACTGAGGTAAAGGTTTTCATGTTTTTCTTTTGTAACACTGTCACAATAAATAAACTGAATAAAGTAAAAAAGAATGTTCCTAATGATGATATTATTTCTTGTAATCTTTTATATTATTTCTTATAATCTTTTATTGAGCCCAGATCCCACTTACATTAAAAATTGGTGTTGTCAGTGCTGCCATTCAGTGTCAAAGACACCTGATGCTGAAGTAAAGTATCTGAGTCACCATGAATACTGATTACTGTGGTGTTCTTGCTTTTTAAAAAAGCCACTTCACACCAAATGCTGACAGACTTCTGCACAACAGACTCTCACTAAAGTTATATAAGATGCTAATTTATCAGTCACATCTTCCTCTTCTCACACTGTCTAACTCTGATTTTAACACATCTGTGAATGCTATTTGTTTAATAAGTGATTAAAGACAGTACTGCAAAAAGAGATATTTTGAGAGATGCACTGATATTGGAATGACACCAATATCCAATATTATGTAGAGTAATATAACATTTTTCAGTCATATGCAAAGTCTTTGCACCCCTAGTCAAACCACATGATAACTTATAAGTAAAAAAAAGAAAAACAAGAACACACCGTTGCACATTTTAATGCACACATACTATTTATTTGCTGACTGTAACACATTGGACAGAAAATAAAACCAAATGTGACCTGTCTAGAAGGCATGCCCAAAAAAGTTTTTCCAGTATGATAAAAATAGCAAACAAAGAGCACCAGATGTTGCAGAAAATTACATTTATAAGAGTGTACTCTGTGGATGAATTACAACACATTTGATTGGTGGTGCTCAAATATTTTCATACAACCTTTTAACCAGTTCAGCTGGTCTTCAGCCAACTCAAAAGGTCACCCCACTGCTGTTTGACCTACACTGGCTACCCCTGGATGATGGAACTAAGTTCAAGTCTCCAACTCTTGCCTACAGAGTGGCATCTGGGTCGGCACCCAGCTACCTTAATCCCATTATTCAGCCTTATGTTCCTACTCGCTCCCTCCACTCCTTCAAGGAACATCATCTGGCTCTGCCATACCTACACACAAGGTAAACCCAGTCCAGACCAGGAAAGGGCAGCCCAAGGCGACCAGAGCAGCAGAATGCCTCTCTAGCTCCAAAATCCTCCTGAAGACTCATCTGAGATCACCTCCTTTCCTGATGTTCTAGCTTTCCTTTTAAACCACTCCTGCATAAAGATTTAGCACTTAATACCCTCCTCTGATTCTCACACTGTCCTAAATTTTTAATATTTCTTTGCAGTGTGACTCGCTTTTGGATAAAAGCATCTACCAAAGTAAAGTAATGTGATGAACACCAAACAGTGGACAATATGTCCGACAATGATCCTTTTTAAGCAATCTATGCTGAAACGGATTTGATTCTAATATTATTGTTTATCCTGTGTGCCATATCACTGGAATTCTTTTGATTTTTCAGAACAATCAGCTTATCCTCACATCTGGGAATAATCAACATGTTTACACAAACAATGACTGCTTACGTAGGTAGCTCATGTGCTGAATCCATAATTTTGGAGCAATATACAAAAACACGCACATGGGTCACCTTTAAACCAAACAGCAGTGCCCTCACATCTCTCACTCCTAATTATGAGCTTCCCTTACATGCAGTCCTCAAAACTATGATAAAAGACATTATACAGGTCAATCAGACTCTCCATAAATATACTGTAGGGTCTAGATTCTGCAGCAGAGCATGCAAGAACTAGGACAATGTCCTAGATACTCTGGCAAAGTTACTTTTTGAGCTGACATAAAACCCTTTGGGACCACTAGTACAATTTGGCCCATGGCATTTAAGTTCAGAGAAAAGAGTTTTGGCATCTTAGTAACTGAGGAAACTACTGATTATCTTAACCATCAGCAAAAACTCATACTGGACTCAAATGCACAGTAGGAAACTAAGGAAAAATCCTACATGGATCCCAAAACTGGAAAAAGAACTATGAATCCTTTAAAAAGACTTCATTCAAATACATAAAACCAACAGAGCAAAATGGCAAAAAATGTAAATAAGTGAGTCTCTCTCACATTTTACTCAAACCCACAATCCTGAGATTAAAGTCTCGTGCTCTACCAACTGAGCCGGGCTGATATGTAAAAGAGGATCCCATTCTATTCGTAATGACATTCTATTGATCTTGAACAAGCTGTGTGTGTACAGCTGAACACCTAAATTATATGGACAAATGTATTGGGACACTCTTGTTTATTTCCAGTGAAGGTCAATCTTAACGCTTCAGCAAACCAAGACATTTTGGACGATGCCATGCTTCCAACGTTGGTGAAGAACCTTTTCTATTCCAGCATGACTGTGTCTCAGTGCACAAAGCAGCTCCATAAAGACGTGGCTGGATGAGTTCAGTCTGGAAGAATTTGACTGGACCACACAGACCCCTGACCTCAACCCCATCCAGCACCTTTGGGATGAACTGTAACGGAGATTGTGATCCAGGTCTTCTCGTGCATCATCAGTGCCTAATCTCACAAATGCTCTACAGAATGAATGGACACCAATTTCCACAGAAACTCCAAAATCTTGTAGAAAGCCTTCCAAGAAGACTGGAAGCTGTTATAGCTGCAAAGGGGGACAAACTCCATATTGAAGTCTATGTATTTGAATGCAATGTCATTAAAGTCTCTGTTGGTGTAACGGTCAGACATCTCAATACTTTTGTCCATATAGTGTAGTTCTACTGTATGAGACAGCCATTAAAATCATGCCAGTTGCAGTCACAATCACTAACCAGCAATTCATAAATGTTTATGTTAATCACAGGTCTTAAATTGAGTAATCATGATGAATTTAGTTACCATAACATGGCCACATTAAGTGACATCTGCTAACAGTCAGGAATAAGAAGAGGAACTGAGGCTGAGTGGTTTGTACACTGATTTGTTTGTTGTTTTTTTGAGGAGGTCTGCTAAAATAAAAGGGCAAATGCATGGATGTGCTATCGGTACTGTTGTATATTCTCAATGACAAATTAATTCTTCTCTGATGATACAATTTCTGTGCTCTAGTGCTAATTTTTTTAATCAATTTCTCAGTAACAGCTTCTTGACAGTTACATATTTTCAGACCCATAGAGCTTTCTACTTACAGTAGAAAGCTGAACAAACATGTGAATTTTCTCTCATGAAGACAATCTAGAGCTTGATTTCCTCCCACTCTCAATGATAAAATATTTTATCTGATGGCGACAGTTGTGTATCAGGCCTTGCAGAGTTGTTAGTAAGCACATTTTCTGTATCATTTAATAATTTAATTCCCGTTTGGAAAGTTCTGTTTACACTTTGACTTTCATCTTTCTCATACAAGATGATTATATCTAACTCGCACAAGATAAAAATAAAGTACTTGTACTTAGAAAAATTGCTGTTTTAACTGGAAATTAGATAAGTAAAGAGTCTCTGACTTTTGCAGAGCACACTGAAAACACTACAGCCAAAAACAAAATCACTCTTCCTCTCTTCTCAAAAGTTACACTTGGCTTTAAGTTCAGAAAAAAAATTACATTTTTGCAGTCAAAATAAACTTACTGCACAGACGATCATTACAGACCACCAGATAGAACAGAAACCCTCTCCCAATATGCGCCGACTGATAAAATTTGCTTGTTACTCTGAGCTCTAACTACCAAGAAGAACACAAGCAAGTTCAGACAGCTGTCAAGCCAGTAAACAGTAGACTAGACCAGACAAAGCCAGGTTTCAACAGGATTGCTCCCATTATAGACCCCATCGGCCTTGACTAGAAACACAAAAATTCTGACTCCAGAATCACACATGTAATCCAGGTTTAAGGCTCATTTTAATGACCACCAATCGTCAATATCTAGTACAGAATGAGTGCATCTACAACTGAATATGTGTTTTGGCATTGCCTGAAGTTTGGCATCCATCACAAAACTCTAAAGCAAAAAGTAAAACAGGCTATGCTAGTATAGCATTTTAATGCAGCTTGCTATGAAAATAATATTTTTTCTAAGATTATTTTCTGTGATGCGATTTATCCGTGGGTTTACCTACATCTGCTTTCTGCAAACTGTTGCTACTGACTAGTAACTTATCAGTATTTTTAGATAAAGTGACCACCGGCTCACTTTTATTTAGATTATGTGCATTGGATGCTATACCAACAGTCTGCATTCCATGGATCAGTGGGAGATTGGTTTAACTCTCTGAAGTCAAGAGCTGTCTGATGTTAAAATAAATGCTATGGGATGAATGTGCTGCTTGTCCTCCTCTGAACTGATGAAGTTCAGTACCACAGTATTCTGTATCATCGTCCAAATAATGTTTTTCATGAATCCTCTACAGAGAAACAGCCATAGGCAATCTGTGTGTCAGTGATGCGCTTTCTGGAATGCAATATCCCAACCCTGAGTGAGAACTGGGTGGGACACACTAATACTCGCTTCATCTACTTTAATTTGAATCTGAACTGTATTGACTCTTGCTTACATAAAAGTAAAGCATCCTCCTATAATCACACGTGAACACAGCACACAGTGTGAAGTTCTCTCTCTGTATTTAACCTAGTCACCAAGTGAAGCAGGGGAGCAGTGTGTGGGGACAGTACCTTGGTCAAGTGTACCTCAGTGGCGCTACTGACAGTCCTGGGATTTGAAATTGTGTTTCCACAGGGTGCACTAACAATTCTTTTTTCAATCAGAAATGTTTGCATTGATGAGGACACACCCTTTCAAATCCTTAATTTATTTATGAGAGTGCAAAACTGAACATTTAGTTCACCATTTTGTCAGCGCTGAATGTATGAGACGATAGAGCCTGCATGAGAGCTTTGTGGCTACACAGTTAATGATCACACCCAATTACTACATTGGAGAAGGAAGTGTATGCTCTGATGCAATGTAGACTATATGGAAGAAGTATTGTGACACACGCATTTTTTAGGGTTTGGGCAAGATCCCTCAGTCAAGAGCGATCTTTATGCTTCAGACCTCACCTCAGCCAACACCTTTGGGATGAACTGAAACGAAGCCAGGCCTTCTCGTCCACCATAAATGCATGACCTCATAAATGCTCCACAGAATGAATGAGCACAACGTCCCACAGAAACTCCAAAATCTTGTGGAAAGCCTTTCAAGAAGAGTAAAAAATTTTATAGCTGCAAAGGGACGAACCACTCCTTACTAAAGTCTAGGTGTTTGAATGTAATGACATTAACTGACATGTATAGGTATTTTAAGTCAGCCCCCCTTTTGTATCCTCATGTTTGTCTTTGTTGTGAGTGTGCTGTAAGTTGCACCTATGGTCCAGGAGGACGATATTTTGTCTCACTGTGAACAATATGTATATGGCTGGGGTGGCAATAAAGCTCTACTTGACTTAACTAAAGTTCCTGATTTAATGGTTAGACGTCCCAATACTTTTGTCCATACAGTGTATGATCATGCACATCACTTCTCCAACTCAAGCACAGTAAAAGGCAACCATGTTGGTGGGCTGGGTTTGAATGAATGGTCTTGCACAACTCATCCACCACATGAAATAGCACCGTCACGTCTCGACGCTTGTATGATGCTGTAGGACACGCTGGAGACGAAGTTAAACACTTTAAAACAACTAATTTCGACCCTTAAAGTAAAAATAAAAGGCAACCCTGTTGGTAGGCTGGGTTTGAATGAATGCTCTTGCACAACTCATCCACCACGTAAAATAGCTGCTTTGCACAATGCTTAAACGCAAACCAACATTTCTCTGTACTTTTGCATTGAGATTTGGTGCTTCTCTTGATCCCAAAAGCTGTCTTCTTGCTCAAATTTTACCTTACATTGGTGCAGCAGGGCATGTGCATGACAATAAACTTATGGTGAGTTTTCTGCATGCATCTGGCTTTTGGAAGCTGCACTGATCTGCAGCAGGAGGAGGAGGAGGAGGAGAAGAAGGGTGAGGTAGATCTTTAAAAACAGTTTTACTGTATTGCAAAACCCTGCACTACATGGAATATTTATCTGCAACAAGATGCAAAATATTGGCACCTGTAAAACAAAAATAGCTAGTCCAGCATTCAAACACAGACAGCAAGGACCTCCTCGCTGCAATAATTCACAAAAAAACATCGCTAGCCCTGGACACCCAGTTTTCTCTACCACATCAGGTACATCTGAAGACAGACAGGCTTTAACTGGTTCTCAGTTACAGAAGGACCCCTGGTTAATGATTTTAAATGCAGTTAGCTAACCTGTTTTTTCAGTTTTTTTGTCGCCCACTGTGCTTCAGGAGGATGGAGCTGCAGTGCTGTCACGTCTCGACGCTTGTATGATGCTGTAGGACACGCTGGAGACGAAGTTAAACACTTAAAAACAACTAATTTCGACCCTTAAAGTCTCCTTCTCCACATAAACACAGCAGCCGTTGGTGTGGACAGACCCAAACGGTGACTCGTGAGCTCCGCCCTGGAGGTAAATAGAGCTTCCGAGCGAGTCACGTGACTCACACATACACTACATGGCCAAAGGTATTGGGACGGCTGACTATTACTCCAACAGGGACTTCAATGACATTGCATTCAAATACGTGACTTTAATACGGTATGGAGGGTGTTGCTAGATATAAAACTCTACTGGGGCACAAGTCCCAACATTCTCCATTATCCATATCATCTTTATCAGCTTTAACTTGCTTATCTCATTATTATTGCCATTGCCATGCAATGAAGCAACTACGGGTAAAGGTAAAAATGTACATACTTATTAATTCATGAATGAAGACATATATGAAGAAAGAATGCGCCAATGCATCACATTGCACAGTAGTATTGCAACCATATCTTAGTGTGAAATGATCTCTTGTCAATTTCCATCAAACAACAGTTAAAAACACAAGTTGGTTTCAGAGCACAAACATTACAGCTATGAGGGACCCCTGCAATACCATACTGAAAAACTATAAAATTCACTTTATTGTGCACTTTGGAAATCCGCTTTACAGAAACGAGCAGAATGATCAGTCTGGGTTTAGGGTCGGTTAAAAGAGCACTAAGACCATGAGGAACAAACAGAGAGGAACGAAAACTGAAAAGATCAACACGTGGTCTTCTGACATAAATAAAGATGGTTTTATTGTCTGCTTGTTTGGTTATGAGCTGTTGGAAAATGACAGCATGTGGTGTGTTTGTACAAGCCCGGCTAGCTCAGTCGGTAGAGCATGAGACTCTTAATCTCAGGGTCGTGGGTTCGAGCCCCACGTTGGGCGTGAATGATTTTTTGGAAAGTCAACAAAGGGGGCCTTCCTGGATTACATGTCTCACAGAGTTTCTACTGTTATTGTCTCTGGACACAGAAGCAAATGTTTATTTAAGGCACCTGTTTATTCAACTCAATATGAAAATACACTATGCTATGTACAGAAATGCTGGGTATAAATACTATAGATAAGTAACACAGTTGAGTGAAATCTACTGACATGACACAGATGGTAGTTTGGAGTACGTTGTTGCACTTAGTAGAGACCAGTAGTTTATAAGTAATAATGACAAAAGTAGTGATATTGCACATGTAAGACTATTGCACATAATGATAATACTTTAACACAATTTGCCACTTGTGGGGCTAATAAAGGTTTATCAGATCTTTTTGCACATGGCAGATTGTTGCACATGGTAGCAAAATAATTCATATAGTCATACACATAATGATAGTTATTTAAACCCAGTAAGAAAATACACAACAAGAAGCGACAGGCTGTCGCACAGATCATTGTGTGGGTGTGTGACAGAGAGAGGAGTTGTACAGGGGTCTTTAGTTGTGTGGCATTGTACATGGTGACCTTAGGCTCATGTAAGTGTGTATTTGTCTTAAGTGAACACACCACAGCACACAGTGTGAAACTGTTCTCTGCATTTGACCAGTTCACCAAGTGAAGCAGTGGTCAGCTAGGAGCCCAGGGATATCTTGCTCAAGGCAACCTCAGTGGTGCCACTAGCAGTCCTGGGATTCAGACCCACGTGAGCGCAAGGACAACTCCCTCACCACCGGCTCCCCGGCAAAACACTCGTGCCCAACGTGGGGCAGCCACGACCCTGAGATTAAGAGGCTCATGCGCTACCGACAGAGCTAGCCGGGCTAATACGTATCCCATTGTATTCTCAAAACCTTTCTATTGCCTATATTATATGGACAAAAGTATTGAGACACACCTGTTTTCAGGGTTTGGGCTACGTCTTTTATTTCCATTGAGGGACTTCAACAGACCAAGACATTTTGGTCAACACTATGCTTCCAACTTTGTGGGCCCAGTTTGTGGAAGAACCTTTTCTATTCCAGCATGACTGTGTCTCAGTGCACAAAGCAGCTCCATAAAGACGTGCT